>JADBJO010003651.1:87500-95000 GCA_016801955.1 Conus betulinus | reverse complement strand
TTTGAGAACAATAGTCAGAGATACACACACCAACAATATATTTTTTCTTTAATGGTATGTACAAACATTTGAAATTAGAAAAAAAAAGGGAAAAGGAGGCACAACGTATGACATCACCAGTCGCTTGCGAAAAGTCAGTTTCGTCAACCCCGAAATATGTAGAAAATCCGTTTGAGTCCCTACTTCAGACTGAACGGCGGGGAGTGCGACATTGGTCGATGGATTTCTTGCATCCGATGCTCAGTCTTAAGCATCTCATAAAAACAAACCACAAACAAAGAACAGAAGAGAAAAAAAAGGAAAAGACTGGCTTCCAAAATGCGTTTGGAATACCGTGCTCAACATATTCAGTACAAACATCTTTGATATACGTCAGTGCCAAGGTAGAAAGACTAAAAACAGAACACCATGAAAAAAAACAAAACTCGAGGAATGTGGACGCACTTTACACTTAATCATACAATAACAAATGCAGGCCTTGTGTTTGTTTTGTTTTTTTTGTCTTGTTCCAGAAAGTGGTAGGCCTTTACATTGAATGTTATTCTCCGTTTCAAACTTTGTCCACTTCAATTTCATTGGTTCATTCTTTTACATTCTGATATAATCTACACATGCGTTTTTACCTGTATTTAAAAAAAAAACGTGTGTCTGTGAGGCTTACCAGATACCAGAGCAGTACAAATGCACCTTACCCTTATCCCCTCGATCTCCCACGAACTTCGTTTCTTGTTCTTAAGAGCCTCAGATTAATCGGACGTGAATATCCCCTATTACTCAACTATCGAATAAGAAAAAAAAACAAACAAACAAACAAAAACCGAGACGTGATTGCTCCGTCGGAGTACTTCAGTTTGAATTGTTGTGTAGTCAAGATCAAATTTTAATCTGTGACCACACTGAAATGAAAACGACGCTGATTTTGCAAAGACACCCCCCCCCCCCCCTCCTCGTCCCCTCCCCCCACCCACCTCCCCCCGTCCCCTTCTTCCCCTGACCCTGGTGGATACTTAGCAATCGAAGATAATTCTGAAAAAAAAATTACATCAGTTTAACTGTATTCGCTTCTGTTTCGTCTGTCTTTCTGTTTTTTTACTTTACAATACTTATATACTACATGTAGGGGATTTCTTTTTCATGAACTTTATTTACATCAAATATTCATTCATTTCTGCACACCACACAGACAAGCAAAAGGCAGTTTGTAGAGGTTAAACGGTTAATTTTTTTCCCATTCCGTCCATCCCATCCGAAACAAGACACACCAGCTGAGACTTTAGTGAAGTGTACATAGACAATTAACTGTGTGTGCCAAAGAATGGTAGGTGTAGTTGTGGTGGTGTGTGGTGGTGGTGGTAGAGAGAGAGAGAGAGAGAGAGAGAGAGAGAGAGAGAGAGAGAGAGAGGTGTTCCTGATACTCGACGTAATACTGACTACTACGATATAATTTTTTTTAGTTTATTTCCACTCCATTAAGCTGTCTTCACTCTTTGAAATTTAGATAGCAAACAAGTAGGGTAACTCTTGCTCCCATAATATATTAAATACATACCCATACCATAACTTTTCATTGATTTATTTCATCAAGTGAGCAAGACTAACCCTACTTGTTTGTTATTAACTGTTTACTGTTCCCCGCCTCATTTCCGATTTCCTTTTGAAAAATACGTCAGATTTTCACCTAATCCTTTTGCCAATTCGAGGATTTAAATCGATTTATTTAGTTCTTTATTCGGCGGCGGAGAGAGAGAGAGAGAGAGAGAGAGAGAGAGAGAGGAGAGAGACTCAATGCAGCTTAACTTCAAACTGCAAGTTGGCACCTGAGAGAGAGAGAGAGAGAGAGAGAGAGAGAGAGAGAGAGAGAGAGAGAGAGAGAGAGGCTCTATGCATTTGAACTTCAAACTGCAAGTTGGCGGCACCTTCTCGAAAGAACGCACAAATAAAGGACGCACCCATTGTACAGAAGACAGACCAGCAAAGTTCTTCCTTTTAGTTCGAACAGAATTCAAACGGATTGCAACCAAACGTTCACCATCCAATCAATGATAAGATATCACGTCACAGATTCAGGAAAACGGAAACCTACAGTTGTTTCAAAACACAGATCGGGGAATCCCACCAAGGAGCGGCACTTAGTGTTTTTTTTTCCCCGCCAAAAAGAATTAAGGTGGATTGGACCGGAGATCGTGTCGTTCACAGCTTAGTGTCAAACCCCCCGTTGATGACGCCTTGCTTGCTTTCCTTGTTCTCGTCGTGGATGAAGAAGGCTGCTTTGCCGTTCGTCACGCCATCTGTGTTCTCTGGCTCCTCGGGTTTGTCGTCTGGAGTCTGGAAAGGGAAATAATAGTAATAATGATAATTGTAATGACTATAGTAACAATAAAACAACAACAACAACAACAAAAAAACCATCATCATCATCATCATCATCATCATCATGACCGTCATTATGATAACAACAACAACAACAACAACAAAACACACACACACACACACACACACACACACACACACACACACACACACACACTCACACACACACACATAAACCTCTTCATACTTCAAAGATAACCCGAGGAATCTTTTTTTGTGTGTATCTATTTTCTTTCTTTCTTTCTCTTTTCTTTTCTTTTCTTTCTTTCTTTCTTTTTCTTTTTTTCTTTTTCTTTTTTCTTTTCTTTCTTTCTTTCTTTCTTTCCTTCTTTCTGTTCCCCTTCTTCCTCTCTTCAAACCTCTCTTCTCCCCTCCGCCTCCTCCTCTTCTTTCTTCTTCTTCTTCTTCTTCGTCTTCTTCTTCGTCTTCTTCTCTTCTTCTTCCTCCTCCTCCTCCTCCTCTTCCCACCCCTCTTCCTCCTCCTCTTTCTTCTCCTTCCCATTCTGACCACTATACTGACCCACACAATGATTTACCTCTTTATCCGTTTTCTTATGCCTGACCGGCAGCAGGCCATCAATGTACATGAGTTCTTTCTGGGTGAAGATGAGCTCAATGATCTTCCTGATCACACCTGTGAACACCACCTGAAACACACAGGTGACCACACGCTCAGTCAAACCATCTTCAACATAAGAACACATGACCACACCTGTGAACACCACCTGAATCACAGGTGACAACACGCTCAGTTAAATCATCTTTTTCATAACAACACCTGACCACACCTGTAAACACCACCTGAAACACAGGTGACAACACGTTCAGTCCAACCATCTTCCTCATGACACCTGACCACACCCTGTGAACACCACTTGAAACACAGGTGACAACACGCTCAGTCAAAAAAATCATCTTCTACATAGCACCTCATCATTCCAATGTGACCTTCCCTAAACCCACTAAACGCTACCTAAAACACAGGTAAAAACACATTCAATCAAATCATCTCTCTCTCTCTCTCTCTCTCTCTCTCTCTCTCTCTCTCTCTCTCTCTGCGTGCGTGCGTATGTGCCTGTGCGTGCGTGCCTGTGTGCGTGTGCGTGTGTGTGTGTGTGAAACAAAGCACATACTGTTAGTTAGGCATAATTATCTACCACTGCAGATATGTATGCTTATCTCCCCCTATTTCTTCAATCTAAGACATAAGAGCAAGCTTTGTTTATAATTCAATATTTCTTGCAGTCATTGCAACACCAAGCTGCTCTGTAAGTTGCTGGAATGGTGCTAAGTTACTTATCCTAGGAATTTATTAGTTTATTGTAGTTTAGTCCCTTGCGGATTCATTCCACAAAACTGGCCCTCAGCGCTTGTGCCATGTGTCTTAAGAGGTTATCTTTTTTTTTTTTATATTTTTCTACTTTTCACAAGAAAATGTAGTTTGTTTTGCTCTTTCATGATTTTCTTTTGCTTCTTAGGTGGCACCTTTGGGTTTTTTTTTTTTTAAAAAACTCAACAAACATACTATGGCATTGCACACCAGCCCTTTTTCTGGGATAGCATTCTTCCTAAAATCGAAAAAGGCAGAGGCGTCAGGTTATCACTTTCCGCGGTCACTTAAAAGAAACAGATCTTAATAATACCGGTATCTGATCACGAGTTATACGAGTATCTGATCACGAGTTATATGTTTGTGCGTTTTTTCTCATTGAAAATCGTTCTCTTATTGGAGACTGTAAACTTGTTGAAGGTTTATTTTCAAAAACATTTATTTTTACCCATTCCACCCCACAAACACATAGACAAAATTGTCTACCACTGCAAATATGTATGCTGATGCTTTTTCTCCTCCCTATTTCTTCAATCTAACATATAGGGCAAGCGTTGTTTAGAATTTATATATATATATGTGTGTGTGCGTTCGTGCGAAAAAGATAGCCGCGCCCACATGTATATACCGCACCGGAAAAGAACGAACAAAACAAGTCTCATCGGAGAGGGTGGGGATTAGGCAAAGTCCAGGGGACAACGTACCAGGAGGGGAAAGACGATGGAGATGGATTTGATGGACTTAACCACCCACAGCGCGACCACACACAACACAGCTGGATGAAGGTGAACAGGTGCACTCTCCACAGGGGCACGTGCCGCAAATAAATGTAATCCGGCTGGTATTTCACCGGCATGAAGATCAGCAGCAAGCGATCAATGAACTGTGACAGAGAGAAAAAAAAGAAGCAAGGTGCAAAGCATATGAACGTACTCCCAGTAAGTAGTACAAAAAAGAAAAAAAAAAATACACATCAGTCACAATAGCACTTTCTCCCCTTTTGGTGGTGAAATTTTCTATGTGAGAGAAAAGAAAAAAAAATCCTGCTTTCCCCGACGGGGAAGTGAACACGGGTCTCCCGCCTATACTACCGAAAAGCTTACAGTATTTGGTTACACTTAAGTTTTATACACCGTTATCGTTTAAACTGTACGTCACAAAATTACCATTTATAGCAGTTAGTAACGGCAATTCTGGTAAAATAAAACACATCGGGCTTCATCCGTGACCCATAATGAACATATCTACAAATTTTCCGAAAGATTGGCCCAGAAGTTTTGTCTGGAGCGAGTGGAACACATTTTGACCACGGGCAGGCAGACAGACACACAGGCAGACAGAACATTTCAGCATTTCTTCGTTCCCATTGTAAAGTACTCCCTGTTCTATAAGAACTGGGAGTACAAAAATGCAGAAAGGTAAGGTACGGCAGTGATGCTAATAGCCCAATAGACCTCAAAGGGCCATATCAGGGCTGTCACCGCGCGTTGAAGTCAACTCGGTGTTACCTGACATCTCGGCAGGACATACTTTTGAAGTGATCCCTAAAAAAAAAAAAGACACCACCACCACCACCACCAGAAAACAATGTTAGATAGGCACTCAAGGTCAGACCAGCGAACTGGGCTAATGCGTAGGTCAGACATCTGCTAAGTCGTAGCCACGAGACCCCCTTCTTCAAATCTCTCATGTTAGGTGTGTTAATTCATTAATTTTATCCATCAGCTTAAAATCATGCGAAGTGTGGTCTCAATACTTAGCGGATGCGGTGTAGCGTATATGGACTAGTCCGCACGCAGTGACGACTCCTTGATGAAACTGAAACTGAACTGTCAACTCATACGTCATTATTATTAAACAAACAAGCAAACAAAACTTACACACACACACACACACCTCTTTGAAGCGCACCATCCAAGAACAGACCGGAAATTTGTTTTAAAAAAAAAATCTTTCCTCCGTAAAATCTTGAATCAGATGAAAAAATGTTGATCTCTTTCAGATATTCAAAGATCACATCAGGTGGGACATCTCTGAACAAGGTTTTCATGGAGTCTGCTGTAAAGTGTCTATGTCTCACATCATGCAAGTCCCAACTCTCTAATTGGATATGTTTCACTGTGAGTGGTGGTACATGACATGGAATGCACCACGGAGCTTCTTCAATTTCAAAAGATAAGAATGGGTGTAAAACGTGTGGCCTGTATGAAAACGGCACAAACTGTTTTCTTCTTTACAGCCGCCTCGGGAACATGGTAAAAAGAACTCTTTCAAGTTTGGACGGATTTTAAACAGCTTGTTATCCGTCTGCGAGAAGATGGAATATATAGTGAAGTGAGAGAGACTGAACTGTGTTAGAGACAAAAGAATCACAACAACAACAACAACAAAAACCAGAAAAGAGAATGGAATATATAGAGAAGTCAGAGAATCAACTGTGCCAGAGAGATAACGAACAATATAGAAAAGAGGGCGCAATATATTATAGTGAAGTCAGAGAGTGAACTGTGTCGGAGAGAAAAAAAAAAATACAGAAAAAGGATAGAATAAAAAATGAAATCAGAGAATGAACTGTGACAGATAGAAAACGAAAAGAAAGTATAGAACAGACGATGGAATATATAGTGAAGTCAGAGAATGAACTGTGGCAGAGACAGGAAACAAAAAAAAAAGTACAGAGAAGATGATGGAACATTGTGAAGTCAGAGAAAGGCAACACTTGGAGGTGGTGCTGCTGGTGAGGGGGTTGGATGGGGGTCGAAGAAAAAAATAAAGGGAACACAGTTTATCAGTGAAAACAGCATGAGAGGAAAAATAAGACGAAAGTAGGAACGAACACAAATCTGTGTGTTTTTAAAGTAGCATTTGAGGAAATAAGGGAAAAACACAGACTATCAGTGAAAACAGCATTGGAGGGAAATAAAGGGAACACAGACTATCAGTGAAAACAGCATTGGAGGGAAATAAAGGAAACACAGACTATCAGTGAAAACAGCATTGGAGGGAAATAAAGGAAACACAGACTATCAGTGAAAACAGCATTGGAGGAAATAAAGGGAACACACAGACTATCAGTGAAAACAGCATTGGAGGGAAATAAAGGAACACAGACTATCAGTGAAAACAGCATTTGGAGGGAAATAAACGAAACACAGACTATCAGTGAAAACAGCATTGGAGGGAAATAAACGAAACACAGACTATCAGTGAAAACAGCATTGGAGGGAATAAAGGAAACACAGACTATCAGTGAAAACAGCATTGGAGGGAAATAAAGGAAACACAGACTATCAGTGAAAACAGCATTGGAGGGAAATAAAAGGAAACACAGACTATCAGTGAAAACAGCATTGGAGGGAAATAAAGGAAACACAGAGACTATCAGGGAACTGTGAAAACAGCATTGGAGGGAAATAAAGGGAACACAGACTATCAGTGAAAAACAGCATTGGAGGAAAATAACGAAACACAGACTATCAGTGAAAACAGCATTGGAGGGAATAAACGAACACAGACTATCAGTGAAAACAGCATTGGAGGGAAATAAAGGGAACACAGACTATCAGTGAAAACAGCATTGGAGGAAATAAAGGAAACACAGACTATCAGTGAAAACAGCATTGGAGGGAAATAAAGGAAACACAGACTATCAGTGAAAACAGCATTGGAGGAAATAAAGGGAACAACGTTTTGTCAGTGAAAATAGCACACACACAAAAATAAAGGAAAGCAGTTTTTTCCCCCCAGTGAAAACAGCATCATGATTACCGTTATCATCATCATTTGTTAGCATTCAGCCC
>JADBJO010003651.1:77500-80000 GCA_016801955.1 Conus betulinus | reverse complement strand
AATAACGATAACGGTGGCAACAACAACAACGACGACAACGTCGACAACGACAACAACAACAACACTAACAACGGCGGCAACAACAGCAACGACAACAACACACAAAGACAACGACAACGACGACAACAGCAACAACAACAACATTGACAACAACGACGTCGACAGCAACAACAACAACATTGACAACAACAACAAAAACAACACAACAACGACGACGACGACAACAAAAGCAACAACAACAGTCACAACAACGACGACAAAAACAACGACGATGACGACGACGACGACGACGACAAGAACAGAAGAAGAAGACAACACAACGACGACAAAAACAACGACGACGACGACGACGACGACGACGACGACGACGACGACGACGACGACGACGACGACGTGGCACTCACGAAGTTGGGGAAGCAGGGCCAGTTCCTGAAGCGGACCAGGAAGAGCGCCAGGCCGAAGCAGAGGAAGTAGAGGATCAGCGACATGAGGAAGACGTCGGACACGTACTCCTCCCGACAGAGCCACTCGCCGTCCAGCAAGCCCTCGCAGATACTCCTGTTGGTGGCGTTGTCGTAGGTGAAGCCGTCGATGACGATGGGCCCCACGGTGGTGGTGGTGGTCATCAGGCTGGTGGGTGGCGGAGGTGGTCATGGTGCCGTTGGCCAGGGTGCTGTTGGGGTGGCAGTCACAGACGGGCCAGTAGACCTGCAATGAGTGGGACAAGGAGGAATTCTTTGACCAAGGCCGGATGCGAGAATATGTGCGGTATAGGGGATGTGGGACTGGGTGGAAGAGAGAGAGAGAGAGAGAGAGAGAGAGAGAGAGAGAGAGAGAGAGAGAGAGAGAGGAGAGTGAGAGAGAGAGAGAGAGAGTGGAGAGGGACAGGGCGGGCGTGCGGTACCAGAAGTTGAGATTCCAGTGGGTTGCCCTGAATGGATGAGAATCCAGGACACTTGTGGAGTGCCAGAGGAGAACATGAAATCTATAAACCAGATAGAAGACTGGTCGGGAAAACGCAGACCTCCACCATGGTTGTTAAGAGATCTCCGATCCACACTTTGAGGCATTTCATGAGCGGCACCTGAGCTCTTTTTCCGCCACGGGAAGTAACAGCTGGTAAGGGTTGAACAAGTTGTTTTCCAGGTACTTCCTGTAAAAGCGTATGGAAAATACGAATGTCCGTGACACTGGAAAATTTTTTGATATTTTATGAAATATGACTTAATTCAAAGTAGTTATCAATTCATAACAACAATCTTCCAGGATTCATGGTCAACGGTAAAATTGCAATGATATTGTTAACGGAACTTGGAGGTACCTTCTGATCCTGATCCGCACTGAAATTCAATGGATTGGCCCTTGGTCGACTTACCATCTTTCTGGTTTCAAGTTGTTGTTTTTTTTTAATGGGCGCAGTAGTGTTTGCGTGATCAAGCTGACAAACAGATAGACAAGTGGACCGGGTGGAAAAACATACTGTCTTGGGTAGTAGTAATTAAGATATAACGGGATGGATCATTCACAACGGGGGAGGCTCTGCAGCTGGTACCGCTGTGGACCTGTGATAAAGGGGAAAAAGACACGGATGTATGACTTTAAGATCAGTATTCTTGCACATGGACTATAGAGGAAAATCGCCGAAGTGGCGGAGATAAGGCAAATGAGGATGGGGAAGGGGTAGAAGCAGTATGGGTAAGGAAGAGAGAGAGGATAGGGGTGGAGCTGGGGCTGGAGTGTCAAAACAAAAAAAGTCGCACAGGTATTGAGATAACAATCTCCCTGTTGTGAAAAATAGGGTAACAACAGTTCCTTGAGGAGGAAAGGCAAAGTCACAGGTGTTCAGATCTGTTTCCTTCTGTGTGTGGAAAAACAAAACAAAACAAACAAACACAACAACAACAAAAAAAAAACAATAACAGCGAGTTCAGGCCATTACCTCCATGAGAAGGACAGGAGAGATACAAAGGAGGTAGGGCTGGCAGGGGGAGGGGTAGGGGAGAAAGGATGTGAGCGTGTGTGAGAAATGTAACATAGCTTCAACGACAGTATGTCGACAAGGGAGCTGAAGGTCACTTTGGCTTGAAGGAAATGCATCTAACCGGAGGTGGAATCACGTGGGGTTGAGGGCCATACACTCAGCTGGAGTAGGTTTGAAAGACGTTTGAGGTCATTACGCTTTGGTGGCGGGGCCAGTAGAGGCACCTTTGAGATCAATACACGCATGGCTTGATTCAGTACACACGAGCGTCTTTGAAATCAATACGCGCATGGCTTGATTCAGTACACACAAGCGTCTTCGAGATCAATACGCGCATGGCTTGATTCAGTACATACAAGCGTCTTCGAGATCAATACGCGCATGGCTTGATTCAGTACACATGGGCACGTCTAAGATCAATACACGCATGGCTTGATTCAGTAGACATGGGCACGTCTGAGATCAATACACGCATGGCTTGATTCAGTACACATGGGCACGTCTGAGATCATACACGCA
>JADBJO010003651.1:60000-70000 GCA_016801955.1 Conus betulinus | reverse complement strand
ATTCTGTAATGTGTGTGTTTTTCCTTTTGTCAAGTTCATGCTTTGTTGATCATCTTGGTAATAATTATATATTTTGACTAATGTACTCACAGATCGCTGTATAATGTTCCATTTGTATTTTTTAATGTGTATGTGTGTGTGTGTGTGTGTGTGTGTGTGTGTGTGTGTGAGTGAGTGAGAGAGAGAGAGAGAGAGAGAGAGAGGAGAAATCGTGCTCCTCACACAATCAATCAAACAATGACAAGACAAAAAAAATGCGACACAAGAATGACACAAGTACAGACTAACTTATACATACATATCTCCTTCCCCTAATCGCCGTCCTTCCCCCCCCCCCCCCCCCCCCCCCCCCCCCCCCCCCCCCCCCCCCCCCCCCCCCCCCCCCCCCCCCCCCGCATTGAGAGAGACACTTTGACACTTTGATATTTTATTGTCATTACCAATGAGGTCTTTTGACAAGGGGGGAGAGGTAACAGAACAAAAACATTTCCCTCTTCCTTTCCTGCAAACAAATAGTACACTTTCATTCCGAGTGTGTATCAAATCCAAAGTTAACAAAAACAAATAAATTCGTAAACATTTCGTTATGTCCTCACCTCACGCACAGGAGTAAGAGAGAGAGAGAGAGAGAGAGAGAGAGAGAGAGAGAAGTAAGGAGCACAACACAGCTACAAGCAAACTTTGTGTAAGTGTGCATGATCTTCATATAGAAAGAGGCAGACTCATATATATCGATAAGAACGCGACATAGCAATAAAACAAATTGCGCTGATAGAAGACTGTGTATCATTTCTGTACAAAGGCATTGGATTAGCTCATGTAAGAGAACACCAATCACAAGAAACAAAACATCGGTCGACAAACATCACAGCGACTCGACTCTACGACCGTCCCACCACCTTTACCTCACCCAACTATCACAAACCCCCTCATCACCCTCCAACCCTCCCTCAGCCGCTCCCACTCTTCCCCGAGCAACAAATCAAATCCCCCCCCCCCCCACACACACACACAGAAACCCACCTCATCGACCATCATGGTGGCGATGCATCGGCCCATCTCCTTGAGGTGGACCTCGGAGCCCTTGGGGCCCAGCATGTAGATAATGAAGCGGGTGGGGAGAGCCACCTCCGTGATGCCCAGCTCCCGCGGGTCGTTCAGCCTCATGAAGCCCACCAGCCCACCTGACGTGCCGTGGAGGAGGAGGAGGAGGAGGAGGAGGAGGAGGAGGAGGAGGAGGAGGAGGAGGAGGAGGTGGAGGAGGAGGGGAGGAAGAGGGAGAGGAGGAGAAGGCGGAGGAAGAAGAGGAGAAGGATGAGAAGGAGGGGAAAAAAAATTAGATAACCTGTACGACAAAAAAGAACAGCGAAATAGAAAAGCACAAACAGTAAGAATAACTACAAAATTTTTGACATCATCATCATCATCATCATCATCATCATATCATCATCATCATCGTCATCATCGTCATCATCAACAAACAACAAAAAACAACAACAGCAAAACAACAGCGATAACTACGTAATCCTCATCTTGGCCATCACCAATAACATCAACGACACAAACTCATCATCATCATCATCATCATCACTTTTTGTGATATTCCACCCAAAGCCGGACCGGAACTGCATCCTTGTAATTGTCGTCCTCATACACCTCCTCCTACTCATCCGCAATCTTCTGCTTCCCCTCCACATCCACATCAATGTCATCCCCATCAACGGCAACATCAGTAAGGCGATAATAACTCCACCAGCAAAAAGAATGGTTTTATCACCAGCAGCAAAGCTTTACAAGGATAGCAGCAGCAGCAACAATAGCAGCAGCAGCAGCTTCATGATCAATCATCACCTCTACAACAACGATAATAAACAATACTATTTTCATGAAGTATTTTGTATGGAAAGAGATGATGAAAGTGAAGAACATAATGATTTTATGAGTATCACTGGTAGTGAAGGGGAAAAACGAAGAAGATGAAGAAGAGAGAAGAAGAAGAAGAAAAAAGAAGATCGGATTACAAAGAAGATACACTGGAAAAAAAAAATAATTACACACCAGGAAGAAGACAAAAAAGAAGAAGAAGAAGAAGAAGAAGAAAAAAACAGAACAAGAAAAAGAAGAGCAAGGAGAAAAGAGAGCAAAGATAAGGAGGTGGATGATTGAGGGGGACGAAGAAGATGAAAGAACAAAAGAGGAAGTCGAAGAAAGACGGTAAGAAAAGAAGGCAATGAGGAAAAAGAAAAACTGCATATTAATATTCCTATAGCCATCCCTCTCCCCCTCATTTCCATATCCCCCCCCCCCCCCCCCCCTGAAACTGAAACATTCCCACTTGCTAGTAAACAGCTATCTGATCACGTTCACCATTCCCCCTTCACTTACATCAACACCTGTTTGCTGGTAGGATTTTGTTCTCTCTCTCTCTCTCATTGTGTGTGTGTGTGTGTGTGTGTGTGTGTGTGTGTGTGTGTGTGTGTGTGTGTGCGTGTGTGTGTGCGTGCGTGCTCGTGCGTGCGTGCGTGCGTGATGTGTGTGTGTGCGTGCGTGCTGCGTGCGTGCGTGTGTGTGCGTGCTTGCTTGCGTGCGTGCGTGTGTGTGCGTGCGTGCGAGCGTAGCGAGCGCGCGCGCGCGTGGGTGTTCTGACACACACACACACACACACACACACACACACACACACACACATACGCGCGCGCGCGCGCGCGCGCGCGCGCGCGCGCGCATGCACACACGCACACGTGCATGTATGTGTGTGTGTGTGTGCGCGCGCGCGTGTATCAGAACGCCCACCCATGGGCTTTAGGAGTGATCCCGGACAGCAAGATGTGTGCAGGAAAGCCCAGACGACTCACCTGCAAGTCCTCCACTTCTCCAACCATGATGTTGCAGGTTTCTGAACCCTTGGGAAGCTTCCTCATGAACCGCTCGTTCATCAGCTGTCCAGAAACAAAAAAATTGGGTTTTTTAACACATCTTTGTTCCTATTGTTACATAACATGACCTCATCAGACAATGCCGATACAACGCAACTCAAGCCAAATCAACAATAACGATCATTCGTAAGGTAAGCTCCCAAGTAATCAGCTTAGCAGTTTATAGTAAACTTGAAAGATCATATCTAAATCGCGCTGGGGTTTTCAGCAACTGCATAATATTCATCGTATTTAAATCAGCGAGAGTCAATTGCCACAAACCTACAAAATGTGCGAGAGAGAGAGAGAGAGAGAGAGAGAGAGAGAGAGAGAGAGAGAGAGAGAGAGAGAGAGAGAGAGAAGACTTTTTACTGTAGGTTTGTTGTTATTGTTATTGTTGTTGTTGTTGTTGTTGTGAATAAAGCATGTCAGTCACTCTTACTTTGCGTAACATTCACTATTTCACTTCTCTGAACTATTTTGAGTACGAGTTTTGATTCGTCAAAATACATTGTATTCATCTTTCACTAGACATTATTGCATCGGACCATAAATCGCCCAGATCAATCAGCTTCTGTTTAAAACAAGATCGATTTTATTTCGTTGTCACTTCCAGCATAAATATACATTTCTTCTGTGAGCCTCCCGTCTCCTCCTGCACCTTCCCCTCACCCCCACACATACCTTGTTCTAGTCTGTCTGTCTGTCTGTGTCAATGACTCTCTCTCTCTCTCTCTCTCTCTCTCTCTCTCTCTCTCTCTCTCTCTCTCATCACTTAATAACAAACCTTCTTGGCATCAGGACTTTCGCTGTCATGGTTTCCAAGGACGCATCACTGCCAAACGTGGAAGACAGGCTGACGGCGCTTTGCGTCTTGCTCAAACCCACCTCACCACCGCTTAGTGCTGTGACAGTGATATCATATGTGTTTTATCAATGCGTATGTCAGTAAGATGATAGAGGTTACCTATCGCAGCCAAAAAGTTACTTTATGTGTCACGACAGTGGCTATACAGGGAATGAAAACTTTAGATAATTTTCTCTAGCTTTTTGACTTTACGAAAAAAACAATGACATGTCTGTAAATTTCTTCAGAACAAAATTGACTTACGTAACCTATCGCTGCAAAACAAAATTATCTGAGGAGTCAAGACGATGATTACACGGTAAATGAAAACTTCAGACAATTTTCTCTAGCTTTTTGACTTTGTAAAGACCATATCTGTAAGTTTCTTCAGAACAATATACACTTACTTATTACCTTTCGCCCCCCCCCCCCCCCCCCCCCATGAGTCAAGACGATGAATGAAAACTTCAGAAAGTTTTTCCCTGGCTTGCTGACTTCATGAAAACCATGTCTGTGAGGGTTTTTTTTTTCAGAACAAAATGGACTTTCTCAAGCGTGTGGCAGAGACCAGTAATTCTGAGAAACAAGGCTCAACAAAATAGCTGGAGTTCAAAAATAAAATGAGGCAGGAAACTGTAAACAATGAACAAGTTGGGTAACTCTTGCTCCCATAAGAAAACCTAACACAGAGTAACTTTTATTCAAGACTGGCACAGCCTTTTAAACTTGAATAAAGTCAGACAAATGCAAAGACGAACAATCTAATACTGGGGGAAAAACAAGTGCAGGCCAACAGCCCCTCCATCATCACAGTAATGACTTGGCAAAGATTTGGGGTGGGGGGGTGGGGGGTGGGGGGGCGGGTTGTAGATGAAGAAAATGGACAATAAAATCAAGAAAATATATTATGAATATGAAACCTCTTCACTAGCTGCATGAGGGACCATCGAAATCCCTCTTGAATGCAGATCTATTTGTATCGCATGCTCCTAGGCCTTTCGTCCGCTGGATCGGACTCATCAGGGAGACGCGGCTGACTGTCTATACTCCTGGCGTCAAATACAGACACACCACAGTCCATAATACTGTGGTGTTCTCACCACCAAGGGTTCATAAAAGAATCCAGCACCCCCAAAATATCTGACTATACGCTCACACCGTAAAGTTGTTTTTTTAGGAAACCAAAAGAGACTGACAGCTGAAAGACGATGAGGACAAACAAACAAACAAAAAAATTACCTATGTGCGCTGCCATAGGCGATGGCTTATTCTTTCTTTTTTTTTTTTTTTTTTTTTTTTTTTTTGTTCCTATCAGGACAACAAACAACATCAATCATGGATAAACCAATAACAAAAGCAAAGTCACGTACTGATGCTGTCGCTGGTGTTGGTTCGTTTGAGGCCTTTCTTCTTGTCGTCGGGGCGGCCTTTCTCGTGGCGGGTGACGGTGGGTTCGGATCATGACGTTCTTGATGTACTGACGTAGCATAGGGTCAAGCTGCCCCGCCTTACTCCACTCCTCCATGAACTTGTCTGCCCGCAAAACACACGCCAGGATTGAACTACATCGTCGGTTGTGTTGTCTTCGTCTTCGTCGTCGTCGTCGTCGTCATCGTCGTCGTCGTTGTCGTCGTAGTCGTCTTCGTCGCCGTCGTTGTCGTCATTGTCGTCGTCGTTGTCATCATCATCATCATCATCATCATCATCATAAATTTCTTCTTCTTCTTCTTCTTTTTTTTCTTCTTCTTCTATCCATTCATACACCCTCCCTTCCTGAACAGTTATTTTCTTCATTTATAAAAAAAAAACCCAATCATCATAGCTATCATCACCACCACCATCGTCGACATCATAACTGTTGTTATCATCATTGTCGCCCTCACTATTTTTCTTAATCGGTCTTCATTTTTTGTATGTTATCACTCATATGCCCACTACAAATCTCTCTGTCTGTCTGTCTGTCTGTCTGTCTGTCTGTCTCTCTCTCTCTCTCTCTCTCTCTCTCTCTCTCTCTCTCTTTTAACTCTAGCTATTCATTGCAAGAATAAAATGATGTGTTTCTTTCTCTTAATCATCAGTAAATCTTGAAATAACATGCTGCTAGTACCTTATTGAATCCTCATCATGTTATCAAGTGATGTTCCTCCTTAAACGTATCGACTCGTCATGAAATCAAACAGACTTGCTGCGTACATTTCCTTACAATCACTATGAAATCATCAAATGACATACTGCTTAAATCCCACTCAGTCATACGGACATTCTTCAATGAAGTGATCCCTATCTTCCATCAAATCAACACGAAAGCATGTAACAATACTAGGGTTCTACCTCCTAGATTATCTTTAAATCCTAAAATGGTGCGGTGATGACGGGATTACATCCTTTCTATTCATCATCATTAAATCCTCACCGAAAATCCCCCTAAGTCGGAGTGTGACTGCCCACGTGGCGGGGTAATCAAAAACACGTCACACACGTAATATTCTCATCCCCAGCTAATGCATTTGTACCATAGTGTTCAAGTGCTTCGGCTGTTCGGATGATCCCTGGAGTCTTTTAGCCAGGGTAAGACAACAACAACAACAACAACAACAACAAATCCTCACCTACTACACCTGCTACTTCCGCTGCAGCAATTATTACTACTGCTGCTGCTGCTACTACGACTACTGCCACTACGACTATTGCCACTACTGCTACTGCTGCTAATGCTGCTACAGCCTTTGCCTTTCGATGCTGTTATTGAGGAGCTCACCAACGATCTGGGACATGGAGTAGCACTCGACGTCCCTGAGGAAGGCGCCCTCTAGGAGACATTTCCTCAGCTCCATGACGTAGTGCATGGACAGGGAGGCCACGTGAGGCTTGGACCACCGCTTGCCCCCCTCCTCCACCGTCTCCTCATACTTCACCCACCTGCCAAGCCACAGCAGGTGAACCATCTCCAACATTGATGGAGGATTGATTGAACGAAGAGTGCGTATTGTATGGGTTGTTGGTGGTGGTGGGTGTGTGATCTAGGGTAGAAAGTAAGGGTGGTGGTGGGGAAGCTGGTGGGGACTGGAAAGAGGTGTGTGTGTGTGTGTGTGTGTGTGTGTGTGTGTGTGTGTGTGTGTGCGTGCGTGTGTGTGTGTGGGAGTCAGTACAACACTATGTTAATCTGACAGTAAATGGTTTCAGTCAGTCAGTGTGTGTGTGTGTGTGTGGGGGGGGGGGGGGGGGGGAGGTATGTATGTTCGTGCGTACGTGCGTGCGCGCTTGTGTGTGTGTGTGTGTGTGTGTGTGTGTGTGTGTGTGTGTGTGTGTGTGTGTGTGTGTGTGTGTGTGTGTGCGTGTACGCGCACGCACATTTGCCTGTCTATTGGTCTGTCTGTCTGTCTATTGGTCTGTCTGTCTGTCTATGTCTCTCTGTCCCTCTCTCTCTCTCTCTCTCTCTCTCTCTCTCTCTCTCTCTCTCTCTCTGCGTTTGTGTGACTATGTATATATGTGTGCGCGCGTGCGTGTGTATATGTGTGTGTGTGTGTTCGCGTGCGCGTGCGTGCATGCGTGCGTGCGTCTGTGTATGCCTGTGTATGCGTGTGTGTATTTCTGATGCAAAGACAACAGTCAACACGCCATTCACCTGCCATACTTTTTCATACACACAGACAACATGCAACAAGCCCTTTCTGTATCGCTTTCAGATGCGCAGACAACAGATAAGTCATTTCTCTACTACTGTCCCGATGCTCTGACAATAAACACGTGATTTATCGATCTCTTTTCAGATGCGCGGTCAAACGGATAACAAGCCATTTCTCTACTGCTTTCAGATGCTCTGACAATAGACACGTCATTGACCTATCGCTTTCAGCTGCGCGGATGAGGACAGGGCACTCCAGACTGAGACATCACATGTTCACCAAATTCCATTGGCGAGTCTCTTCAAGTTGCCCATGCAGTACAACCCCAATGGCAGTGGGAAACTTCCTGCAGGACTGTCCCACACATGTAAAGCTAAGTGCAGAGACCTGGCTGCCAACACACCGATGTGGGAAAGCTTGATGGATCACTGGAGGGCCTCCGCCGTACAACAGCCTTCATCAGTGCCTCTGGGGTTCCTGTCTGAGTGAACGAAGGAGAAGAAGATGCGCAGACAGCAGACAAGACAACTTTTACCTAGAGATCGCGGTCCATCCCAAGCCCACCAACACCATCCGCAGTCAACTCGTCGCCCCCAGGGACAAAACCAACTAACTCGACAAATCCGGCGTCATCTACAGAATAGACTGCCGTGACTGTAACCAACACTACGTCGGAGAGACGGAACGTCCCCTCCAAAAGAGACTCACAGAACACAAGAGGGACTCTTCACCTGTTGGAGCACACCTGCACTCCGAGCAACACCAATTTGACACGGACAACGTCAACATCCTGGACAGAGAAAACAAGTGGTTCCAGCGAGGGGTCAAGGAAGCCAGATACATCGCAGCCACCAACCCCTCGCTCAACAGGGGCCGGGGCCGCTACACCTTGCCCCCGGTGTACACTTCATTGATTGGTCACGTGACCTAGGTCTCCCCATGGTCACGTGATCTGAGTCGAGTTCACTCAGTCAGCAATAGCATCGCTGAGGAAGATGGCCGGATGGCTGTCGAAAGCTGCGAGTGAGTAGTACATTTTCTTTTGTTGGGAGACTAGGTCTAACTCCAGGTAGCAGTAAACCTTGACCTACCCACGCAGCCCACAGACAGACAGACAGACAGACAGACGGACGACTCACCTGCCGCTCTCTCTCCCACTCGTATTCGTCTCCCCGCTGTTTGAGCAGGTCCATCTCACAGAAGAGGTGCCGCGTCTTGTACTTGGGCGACTTGACTGAGCTGAGAAGCTGTTGCACGTTCTTGGTGGGGTCGTAGCTGGCGTCGCCGTACATGTAGAAATTGCCTGTGGAGTCGCGCGTCACAGAAACACACCAACGCAAAGAATTAGGGAAAAAAAAAAACTTGGTTCACGACTGGTTAAGGGACCAGACTTTGGTCTCGACTGGAGTGTGTTCTTCATGAGGTTGATGGTCTACTCCTGCACGTTCTTTGCCAGCCTGAAGGAAGCGGCTTTTTTTTTTTTTAATTAAAATTTTTTTTTTTTCTATATACAAGTGGCACTGTAAAGCGACGCTAAGAAGTTGAAACGTTTTTTTTGTTGTTTGTTTGTTTGTTTTTTTGATAACATATTTTATTTCAAAACAGAATCAAAATAACAAATAAGGACTACAAAACGCAAACTTAAGGTAATAAGACAATAATAACAACAAAAACAATGTCATCATGGTCATCACCATAATGATCATAATCATCATCAGCATCACCGTGTAACTACTCCGAATATCAATATCACCACTACCACTACTACTACTGCCACAACAACTACAACAAACATGCAAAATATGATCGTTGAACGAATAGAAACTAAATGACAGAAACAAGCGAATGAATTAATCAAACGGAGAAATCAAAGCAACTGGCCGTCACCATAGCATTTGGAAGCCTGAAAATATGAATGCATTTGTTCAGTAAAGAACAATACGGGAGCCATTGTGTAACAAATCTGAGAAGTTGAAACGTTGTTTGGCCGTATTCAGTCACTGTTTATTTTTCTTAAATCAGATTTCTGGGCTCCAGTATATCCAAGCACTGACAATACTGCAAAGGTCACTTTCTCTTAATGATGATAACTGTATCATTAATTTTCTTGTAACTATTATCATTTACTTTTTCTTACTAATGTTTAGATAAAAAGCTACGTGTCCGTATTTCAAAAGCCTGCCACTTTTTTTTTCTCTCTCTCTCTTAATCGTCTTTCCATGAGAAACTGCAAAACTCTTACAGCAGCGTCCCTTCTGAATGTGAAAAAAAATCGTCTTTATGCCTCCTAATTACAAGCGTTACATGCCCTTTGTCACGGTGGTATTTATCTCTCAAAGGCACATACACGATGATGAGTTAAAAAAAAAAAAAAAAAAAGACGAGAGCTGGTGATATGTCTGTTACATCCTTAGTCTGAAACACTAGTATTTCAGACTGTCTCTATTCACGAATTCTTTGGATAGAAAAATGAATCTTTACATTTGATTTGTGTTCATGCAACAACAACAACAACAAAAAAAGTAAAAGAAAGCGCTGACAAGCGCCCATACACACACTTACATGTATACTGGGTGAGAGAGAGAGAGAGAGAGAGAGAGAGAGAGAGAGAG
>JADBJO010003651.1:40000-52500 GCA_016801955.1 Conus betulinus | reverse complement strand
TCTAATTCAAACCAAATGTACACGACAGGGATAGTAGCAACACGGAAATTCTAAAAAGTACAGTACACAGAAATAAAGCGAAAACAAAGATATGCGAAAAGGAAAGCACACACAGTTCAACTTTCACATTCCAAATGTTTGAACCTATACGAAGGACCAATCTGGGTGGTATTCTTGTCTGCATCGGCATCACGACAGTGACGTCAATCGCATGACGTCTCTACTACAGTCACATACTACTACTCAACTCTGTCAGATTGCATAGCACGTGAAACTGACACACTGGGTTTGATAGAGCAAGACACTGCATCTAATGAACTTAAACACTTTGTCAGATAGATCAAGACAGTTGAACTGATACGCGAAAACACTTCGCAAATACATGTAGTCTATCGAAAACATTTGACATAAATCCAAGACACTGATATGATTCATTAAGACATTCGATATCATAAAGTACGACACTAAATATGATTTTAATATGACATTCATTATAAGTACATTTGACATGATAAACTAAGACACTAGACATGATATGTACGGCATACAACGCAAAAGAAACATGCTTGATATGATAAAACCAAAGCAATCCATATGGTTTATAAAACAACGCTTAATTGGATAAACGATGATATGATTATCTGATCATTTACATAATTCAACTAATGAACTAAAGCATTGGGTGTGAAAAACACAGACATTCGGTTTTCTTTTTAACCTACGCAGGCATATTATGATCTGAAATACCAAGCACTTGATTTGATAATTGAAATGTGATCTGTTTATTAGATACTTGATCTAATAATCTAAACTGTCAGGTATGATAAATTCAGAAATTTGATAGTTTTCCCCTAAACAGACACGTGATCTGACAAGCCTAGACACTTGGTGTGTGATAAATGAAGAAACGTGATCTAATTATTCTAACACTTGATCGTATAAAGTAAGACATTAGGTGTGATGAACAGATACATGGTAATGCTTTACCTTAAACATACGATCTGATAAACCAAACACACTTGATCTAATGAATGATGAATGAACGCTATCTGATACAATATGATACTTGATCGGACGAATTACGACGCTAACATCAGATAAACTATTGCAACTTGTCTGATAAACTAAAAAGTTGATCTGATAGAACAAAGCATTCAATATCATAAGCAAAATCGTTGGTCTGATAAATTACAACACTTAAGCTGATAAACTAAGATGCTTCATGTCATAAATAATTGATGTGATAAAGTAAGACTTTACTCTGGTACGTGAAGCCACTTGATCTAATGAAAAGTCAATTTGATAAACTAATACATTTATAATAACAAGAATACACCTGATTTCATAAACTAAGACGCCTAATCGCATGTGACTGACGTATGATTTGATAAACAAAGATACTTGGGATCATATAAGTAAAGAACTTCATATGACCAATGTAGATGGTAATCAGATAAACCTAAACACTTGAGCCAGTGAAAGAACATACTTGATCTGATATAGAAAATGGCATTTGGAGTGTCAAACTCAGACGCTTGATCTCAGTACAACTAAAACATTTTATTTGGTAAACAAACAGTCATATGATGAACAAAAGACACTTGATCTGAGATAACAAGCTAGTTTACCTGATGAACAGACACTTGACCTTATAAACTGACGCACGTTTTATGATAATCTAAGATACATGATGTAATGAACCGAGACACGTGATCTGATATACAGACACCTGATGCAGCAAACTAAGACACATGATATGATAAACCAAGACACATCATCATATGATAAACTAAAATTCACGCTCTGATGACCACGACCTGATCTGATAAACACACTTGATCTGGTAAAAGACACACGATACCATAAACTAGGATACACGATCTAGTAAACCAACAGACTGTTTCTAATAAACTGCGGACACGTCATCTGATACACCGAACCATGTAATCCAATAAACCAGGACACGAGGTCTGATGAATTAAGACACGCAATTGGACACACCAAGGCACGTCATCTAGTAAAACTAAGATACGTGAATTTAAAAGAAAAAGTATTCACACGGCTCAAAAAAAAAAAAAAAAAAAAAAAAAAAAAAAAACCGTTGACATATGAATCACAAGACAAACACGACGCCTTTCGACCTCCTAGGTCTTCTTCAGGCAAGATGAAGATAAAGTGATTACTCATTCATTTTCGTTGTCCTGAGCGTTGTGTATCTTGCCTGAAGAAGACCTAAGAGATCAAAACGCGTCGTGCTTTGTCTTGTGATTCGTGTATGTCTACGTTTTTCGGCGGAGCCTTCTAAATACTTTAAAAATTTTGTTTAGATTTCTGCCTGCAGTTGCTTTTACTTTGTAACTAGGCCTAATATACGTGAGCTACCAGTCTACAGGGATACTCACGGCGAGGTTTCTCCTTGGGGGTGGCATTCTTACTGTCTGGAGGATCGCTGCTGTCCATATTGGATGAGAGTCACCGAGAGTCTACTTCAGCAGAACTGGTCTGGAAACATAGAACAGCTCAGTGTTAACGTCATTGCACAGCATGGGGATTAAGGGAGATAAACAGGGCTTAGTTACATTGGTTTTGCCCATTAATGTCCCCTGATCACCGGCCCCTCATCACAGATATTTCAATATACTCACTTGTTGTGACCCACCCCATTCTGTCTTCGTATTTGTTTGCTTGTCTGTTCGTCTGTCCATGTGTCTGTCTGTCCATCTATTTGTCTTTCCGATACTATCTGTGCAGCCATACCGATCTCTTTGTCTGATTCTGTTTATCACACATGTTTTTTTTTTTCATCAAAAGCATGTTTATATTTCTTACGAGAGTAGCAGTTATTAGAGTAATATGAGGTATACCGTTTTATGAATAACTCACTGTGCTATAAATCACTGTGCTATGTTTGTCAGTAAGTAAACCCTGCTTTATACACATAAATGATGCTATACTGAAATTATTTCTTTGTTTTTTTTTTCTCTCTATGTGTATATCTATTTTACTTATTTATCTCTTGGCTTGCTTTATACCGGGCATCTCGTTGTTGCTGTTGCTATTTTTTTTTGTCCCTGTATCAATGTTGAACAACAACAAACAAAATAGATATGTTTTTTTTTAAGTTAAGAAAGAACATTTGACATGCCCTCAAGATCTTCACCATCTGGATGATCTTGCATAATTACAGTATAATTACAGTATTAATGCCCAAACACCCTGGCCTCATATATGACGACATCTCTTCAGGTCTGTCATCTCCACCAAGGTAAGGTTACGTTTGTACATGAGTCTGTTGGTTTATCCATCAGCAAGCTTACGCAGAAAACACTGAACAGATTCTACCCAACTTGTCAGACAAAAAAAAAAAAAAAAAAAAAAAAAAAAAAAAAAAAGAGCCCATTAGCAAATTTTGCTCAAAGGGCGGCTTTAGGATCGGTTCTGTAAGATGATCACCACCACCACCACCACCACCACCACCACCCACCACCATCACCACCACCATCAAGAATAACAACCGGACCGATTTTAACGAAACTTTGGGAAAAGGTGAGAATGTGACAAGAACGAGTCCATGGGATTTTCGTACGGATCTGGATAAAAGAGCGAATCTGGAATCCATCGAGCTAAAAATAACGCCAAAGCTACTGAACTGATTTTAAGGAGACTTTGTGGAATGTACCACTATAGCTGAAGGACAAGGCCGTCACATTTGGGCACGGATTCTGCCCCAAGGACGTAAATACGATCCGTTTCACCTTCGGTGGGGTCAAACGTTCTCCAGACTGCCTTTTTAGTCTTTACATTATGTACGTTCCTGTCTAGATTGAAGCATCGTTCATTGTACGCCTCTCAAATAACTGGAACATAAACTTAATGTGATATAGAGAAACTGACCACTGGTAAAAGAGAGAGAGAGAGAGAGAGAGAGAGAGAGAGAGAGAGAGAGAGAGAGAGAGAGAGAGAGAGAGAGAGAGACAAAATAAACAAAAATGGTTTTGATAGTTTCGGATTATTTGAAAATAATGTTTGCAAGATACAAAATATAAGCAGCAGCAGCAGCAGTTAAAAAAAAAGAGAAAAAACAAAATAAACAAAAATGGTTTTGACAGTTTCGGATTATTTGAAAATGATGTTTGCAAGATACGAAAATATAAGCAGCAGCAGCAGCAGCAGCAGCAGCAACAACAACAACAACAACAACAACAACAACAACGACGACACAAAAAAAATTGTAATTGTGACTTATGTTTTGGGGGTGACAACATATAATAATAATAACATATATATAATAATAATAATATATATATATATATATATATATATATATATATATATAGAAAACCATCTGCAGTAAAGTCTTGGCACAAACGAGAGGTTCTCCTGATGACAGAAAAAAAATCAAGAGACTAGTTTTTTTTTTGTGGCAAAGAATGATGCAGTGTTTAGTGCAATGCTTTTTTCTGAGAGGGGGGGGGGGGGGGGGGGGGGGGGGGGGGGGGGGGGGGAGGGGGGGAGGGGGGGGGGGGGGGGCTGGGGGGGGGGCGTCTGTCTAAAACGGTCTAAACAACATATGAGTTAATTCTTCTCCTGGCCCGAGTCCCTCTCGCTTTCTTTGCACACTATGACTAAACTCCTCTCTCTCTCTCTCTCTCTCTCTCTCTCTCTCTCTCTCTCTCTCTCTCTCTCTCTCTCTCTATTCTATCTCTCTCTGTTTCTGTCTGTCTGTCTGTCTGTCACACACACACACACACACACACACACACACACACACACACACAATCTCTTTCTTACGCGCGCCCTTTTCTGTCAACAGACGAACAACACCCTTTCATAGGAATAGTTACAAGTTTGAAGCAGGAATTGCTGGAACTGACTCCTGAAGATACGAACAACGATGATGAGCACAGCCTCTGTTGACGGAGTCTTCGAAAACGCACCGTGGTAAAATGTCAGGGAGTTGACAAGACCTTCGAAAGGGTCTTGGTTGTTGACACGGTAAGATGGCTAAATGGTAACCAGAGGGTACTGTCTGTCAAGCAGCGGTTGACAGGAATTGTCCCAGAGTAGTGTTAGTTCTGGCACTTTCCAGCACTGCGCTAACCGAGCAAAGACACACACTTCCACAGCCTACCATGGTCTCTGCTCATAAACACAGGGCATGACAGACATCACATCGTTCTCGGATTCAGAATGATATTCCACGAGGTCTGAACGACACAGATCTGGGACACTTGGTCATCGTTTGCACGTGCCACCCACCCTCACCGGTACTTCATGGTGAAGGCTGCTGAAATTGTAACAAAAGTCCAAGGGGGTGGGGGGAAAATCAGTCTTAGGGGAAATCATACGCTAATGTTCGTCCTGAGGATCTGTTCTGCTGGTGTTTTTGATACCACCCTGAAAAGTACAAGAACCGAAAGCTGGAACTCAAAATCTTTCAATTAAGGATATGCAACCTGACCCCGCACCGTTCATCATTTTGCACTGATGGTTGCGGACGATAAACGTCTTGCTGTCGTCCCATTATTTACTCTCAGTATTATTATAAGCTGCAACTCAATAATGAAAAAAAAGTCACGTGCAGTTAACAGCTGGTGCGAATTACGATGTACATCGCGCACCGTATTCTTTAAAAAAAAAAAAAAAAAAAAAAAAAAAAAAAAAAAAAAAAAAAAAGAGATTAGGTCTCTTCTCTCGAATAAAAAAAAATCTTGGTTCAAACCTGAAGTTGGTTCATGGACTGGAAGGTACTCATGTAATCTTAGATTGAAACGAAGCAGAAGACGCCTAACAGTAGCCCCCCCCCCCCCCCCCCCCCCCTCCCCTTCCCTACCCCCAACATCCCACCCCTCTCCTCCCACAAAGGGTAGCTCTAAAGAACACCCCACCCCCCAACTCCAAACTTTGCTTTTCCCTTCCGCTCTGGAAGAACGGTCTCTCTTGCTTCACAGAGCTCTTACTGCTTGACAATTGGTCACCCTAAATTCACCTTGTCCTTTTTTTTTTTAACCCCTATACCCTTCCAAACCTCACCCCATTCACCACCACCGCAAGTACAGACCACATTCCTCCCCCTCCACCATACCCCTCCATCCCTTCCCTTCCCCCCCCCCCCCCATTCGCCCCCTCCCCTCCCGTTTCCCAACCCTTCTCCAGTCTCGAACCCCCACCACCTCCCAGTTACTTAACCGCTGTAGTAAACTGATATGCTTATATCAACAGAAAATTATTTCTGTTCGCACCCGGAGTTGATTGATCAAAAAGGAACAAATGACAAACAGTCTTGTCGTTCCAGGTGATTCAAAAAAAAAAAAAAAAAATTGGTCCTGCACGAACTCGTGAAAGAGGGTATAGAGTGGCAGTTACGACAGGTACCGTGTACCATAAGACCTACTGCCGGAGTGACGTCACAAAAGGTCCGAGATCGCGCGGCCCATAAAGAAATCCAATTTCAGAACAAACGAAAGGCGAAGAGCTGTGTCGTACCTTTCTTCCCAGCTACAATGGTCCTGTTGGAGTAAATAGCCACAAGAGGAAGTTTACCTCTATTGCGCCCCCCTCCCTGCCCTCTTTTGATCCTTTTTGTTTCTTTTTTTCTGATCTATCTTATGTATATATTGCTTGGGAGGCTGTTTTATGTTTTTTTTTTCTTGTATGTTTAGCCGTCTCTCAACACAAAACGACACACATTTTTGTTTGGTACGGAAAGTGGTTTAGATAGGATGTTCAGGCATTCACACACACACACACACACACACACACACACACACACACACACACACTTATGTGTGTCTATCGAGAGAGAGAGAGAGAGAGAGAGAGAGAGAGAGAGAGAGAGAGAGAGACAGAGACAGAGACAGAGAGATGAGAGAGTTTCATCTATGTAGTTTCTTCTTATTCAGCTTTCTTTACATTAATTTTCTAATCCGTTTAATCGTCCTGTCAACCAATATAAATATTGGCCTTGATGACTATTGGTGAAAAAAAAGAAACAAACAGCAACAAAAAAAAAAAAAACCCCCTCTTTATTGATTTTACACCGCCATTACTTTCTACTTTTCATGCTGTCCACACACCATAGATGGTAAGTCACGCCCACCGACTTGTGGTACAGTCATCGTGTGCCTAGACCTTAATCCTCCTCGCAGTTCGCTGGAAAGGGCGTTGCTCACGTCACGTTAACTAGCAATCCTTGCTTTCGTAAGATCACCCCGATATTTCACATGCCCTCGCATTGCAATCCTTTTTGTCCACACATGGTATTCACGACAAAATCACCAATCACATGGACATACTACATCCCTCCCCCTCTTCTCCCTGCCCTCATCCCCCCTCACTTACACCTCTCCCCCCCCCTCCCTCCTCCTTTTTTCTTTTCCTCAGGGGAGTTTTTATCAGGATCAGGGTCAGGATCAGGACATGTACGTTGCTGGAACCTTCCTAGGTTATAATAGCAACGGAAAAAGGAGAGAGCAGCCCATATTCTTACCTTTTTTTTTCCCTTTGCTAAAACCATCATTAGGTAAATAAACACTTATTTTGAAATGTTGGTGTATTTACTTTTTAAAATGTTCCGACCAATGAAACTAATGCCCCAACAGCCCATCCCCGAGTTCAGCTCAATGGGACCCTGTTGCGGCGCTGCATCCGCCTATCCTATTGTAAGATTGACCTGTACAGTTAGAAACATTTTTGTTGCACTTTAGTGCAAGGATGGCAACATAGTGTCTCTGCTGATTGCTGCAGACAACGCTGCCACAGAGCCTGCCTGGACGACTTGCTCGTTCAGCTCATTCCAGTATCATCACTCGCGTCCGTTGCTTGGCTTCGGTATTTGTCTGTCAGAAAATTTTAAAAAATCACGAAGGAAAATAGAAGAAATCCTGCTCAACCAATTTTGAAGACGAATTAGTGGAAAGATGGGTATTTATTGATGGATCAGTTCGCTTCAGTGGTTTTCTTTCTTTAATATCTCCTCAGTATAGATGATAGTAGACGTTATAACGAATAAAAAACAACTAGCCACTCCGACTCAATCATTCTAATGTACATATACATGCAATTTATAATACAGAGCCTGACACTCAAATTTTGAGTCCTCATGAAAATCCGGCTAGTTCGGACTGAGAAATAACTGCTGCCAAATCTGTATGGCTGAGATCATCCAAAATGCAACTTCCATTTTGATTTTTTTTTAAAACATTTTTCTCGGTATGAAGTTCTGTTTACACCGGTCAATCTATGAGAGATAATATACCGAAATGGGCCTTTTACAGACACACGCAACATCAAGAGAAAACTTTGGCGTATCACAGCTTTTCCGACTACGTCAAAACACTGTGAAGTTTCCGTATACGAACTGAGAACTGTCTATAGAGTAATATATATTTTTTTTCAATATATGAAATGTTTCTAGTGATATTAATGTTACTTCATAAAGTTTTAACATCCTATCTGGAAGAAGGAGAAGAAGAAGAAGAAGAAGAAGAAAGAAGACGCAGAAGAAGTACAAGGGTTGTCATTCTTTCGAGTTGCATTACTGCTATTTCCCCTAGAGCAAAAAAAGAGACATTTCACTTTTACGCCTTTGAGTTATCTTGCAAAAATTTGAAAACAAACAAACAAACAAAACGTTTGTTTTCTACCATTTTATAAGATTAACACCTTTTTCTTTTGCAAGGGGAGAGGGGAAAGGGGGAGCTGGGGGGAGGGGAGACGCCTTTTTGTTTTATTTTTTGTTATTTTGTTATTTATTTATTTATTTTTATGTTTATTGGTGTGGGTCCAGATGAAAAGTTGATCCAGATTAGCACGACCTTGACCCCATGTCATAGGGTTTTTTTTTTTTGTTTTGTTTTGTTTTGTTTTGTTTTGTTTTGGTTTTTTTTTTTTTTTTCCTGAGTGTCCTTCTAGATTACCAAGAAAAAAAAACAATCCAGTCAGTCGTTGCTCACATGCGTAAAAAAAACAATCCAGTCAGTCGTTGCTCACATGCGTGTTAGAAAAAGAAAAAAAAAAACTGTTGGTTGCTCACATCCCTGAATATACTCCGTTGTAAGATTCCTTCAGTCTTGCTCACACCGCAGGTTAAAAAAAAAAAAAAAAACCGTTGGTGAACATCACGTCCCTGAATATACTTCCGTGTAAGATTCCTTCCGTCTTCCCAACACCGCAGGTAAATAAACAACAACAAAACAAAGTGTTCACTGTCCGATGTGCATGTGAAAAGAAATACAAAGCGAAAGACAGCCACCACACTGACACGGTTCCACAGAGGTATATGCACACAACGTGCTCTTCACGTTGCCTTTTCTAGGCGATTTCTTCTCTCGCTCTCTTTTTCAGTCCAGAGCAACGCATACAGCAAGTGCGAGCTTGATCGAAAAACCGACAGGCAGAACTCGGCGATGGGATTGGCCATTAAGGGACAGGGGAAACGTCTCACCTTTGTGTGTGTGTGTGTGTGGTGCGTGCGCGCGCACGCGCGTGTGTGTGTGTGTGTGTGTGTGTGTGTGTGTGTGTGGTGTGTGTGTGAGGAGGGGAGAGAGAGAGAGAGAGAGGAAGTGCGAGAGAGAGAGAGAGAGAGAGAGGAGAGAGAGAGAGAGAGAGAGAGAGAGAGAGTGTGTGTGTGCCCAGTGTCGGGAGAGAAAATTCCTCACCTTATGTGTGTGCATGTGTGCACGCGCGATTGCGTGCGCGCGTGTGCGTGCACGTGTCTGCGTGCGTATGTGTGTGTGTGCCTGCGAGCGTGCGTGTATGTTTGTGCGGGCGGGCGTGATGCGCATGCGCGCGCGCGCGCGCGTGTTGTGGTGTGCGTGCGTGCGTGCCTGTGCACGCGTGTGTGTGTGTGTGTGTGTGTGGACTGGGGGAGAGGGAGGGGAAGGAAGCGTCGGATGGGGGTGTTGGTGGTGGTGAAGAGGATATGTATGGGGTGGGATGGATGGTTTCCCCAGTGATGCCTCAATACAAGCGTGAGGGAGAGAGAGAGAGAGAGAGAGGATAAGGAATGAGAGAGAGAGGAGAGAGAGGAGGAGAGAGAGAGACAAGAGAGAGAGAGACAGGACAGACAGACAGACAGACAGACGGAGGGGGGACGAGGGAAAAAAGGGTGTGTGTGACGGTGGCGTCGGGGGGGGAGGTGGGGGGGTGTGGAGAGGGGAGTGAGACGGCGGATACCGGTGTGCACCAAAATAGACAGGTAGGCTGGTTGCGCCCAGACACTGCCCTGAGCGAAGTGTGTGTGTGTGTCTAAGACGATTTTGAAAGTCAGGGAAAGCCGATGGGAAGTTCTGTACAATTGACGAGTATTCAATGCAAGTCGGTTGTTCCCCTGACCTATTTTACTTGTGTGTGTGTGTGTGTGTGTGTGTGTGTGTGTGTGTGTGTTGCGCGCGCGCGCGCGTAGTAAGAGTGTCACCTCCAGTGTGAACTACATTAAAAAACTACCAGAAAATTAAATACCCAAGTCTACTGTTGCCGTTTGCTGGGGAAGCTGACGGTCATTCTAGCGTAGTGGCATTGTGCACACGAGATACATAAGATTGTTGTCCAGTCTCCTCCAACCCCCCCCCCCCCCCCCCCCCCCCCCCCTCCCCGATTGCTGTTCCGAGTCTCCTCCACCCCCCCCCCCCCCCCCCCCCTTCCGCAGAGTCTGGCGGTCAACCTGGCGCAGTGACATTGTACACATGTGATACGCAAGGTTGCTGTTCCAGTTTCCTCCCGCCGCAGAAGCTGACGGGTCATCCTGGTATAGTGACATTGTACACATAAGATACACTAGGTTGCTGTTCCATTTTCCTCCCGCCGCAAAACAGAAGCTGAGGTCATCTAAGCACAGTGACATTGGACAGAGAAGTCATCACAGACGTCATCCGGCTGGACCATTAACTTATCGGGTTACACACTAAACCATTTTTTTGTTGTTGTTTTAACTATCCCATTCTTCTTGTTCACACACGTGTTTCGTCGCACGTGATGCAGGTGGAAAAAGTTACAGATTCAGTGGAAAAGGACGAAACGAAAGAGTGAGGGGGAGGCGGGAGGGGGCGTCAGGGAAAAGTTTGGGAGTAACAGAGAGGGGAGAAGTAGGGAAGGGGGTGGGGGTGGGGTGGGAGGCGAGGCGATGGTCGAGTTCAGTCAAGCGGAACTAGGTGAGACTGATAACAACGGAACACCTTCACGCTCCGATGACCGTCCTTCGGGACTTCATTACGGCCGTCTGGCGATGAGGAAGGATGAGTGAGGAAGAGGAGGGGGGGGGGGGGGGGGGGGGGGGGGGGGGGAAATGGGGGGGGGGGGGGGGGGGTGGGGGGGGGGGGGGGGGAGGATGGGGAGGGTGGGGATGGTTGGGGTGGGGGTGAGGATGTGTGTGTGCGTGCGTGTGTGTGTGTGTGTGTGAAGGGGTAGGGGTACGGTGGTATAGCAAGAGGGGGTGGATGGGTTTAGAGGGTAGGGTGGTGGTGTATGGTTAGCGATGTACATTTGTTCGCCCAAAGGAGTGGATCCCCTGTCTGTCTGTCTGTCTCTCTCTCTTGTCTGTCTCCGCCAGTCCGTCCGTCCGTGTGTCCGTCCGTCTGTCTGTCTGTCTGTCTCAGAAAAGGGGGTTGTGATGTAAGCGGAATAATTTCCCCATCTCTCTCTCTCTCTCTCTCTCTCTCTCTCTCTCTCTCTCTCTCTCTCTTCTTGTCTGTCTCCGCCCGTCCGTCCGTCCGTGTGTCCGTCCGTCTGTCTGTCTGTCTGTTTGTCTGTCTCAGAAAAGGGTTGTGATGTAAGCGGAATAATTTCCCCATCTCTCTGTCTGTCTGTCTGTCTGTCTGTCTGTCTCTCTCTCTCTCTCTCTCTCTCTCTCTCTCTCTCTCTCTCTCTCTCTGAAGTCTGTGATCATGACTTTAATGCCATCGCCTCGAGTCAAACGAGTGTCAAAACATAGCTGAAAGGAGGGGACTAAAATTATCTGGATCATTGTGTAAGAAAGTAATATAACTTTTTGCTATCAGCATAGTTCATCTTCATTGCTTATCTCTGTTTCCATACAAGTTAAATACCCCCCCCCCTCCTCACTCCTTCTTCCCCCCTTCCTAATACCCCCACCTCTATCTTTTTTTCTCTCTCTCTCATGCTCTTCCTCCTTCCTTTCCAAACCCTTCGCTCTCTCTCTCTCTCTCTCTCTCTCTCTCTCTCGCTCTCTCTCTCTCTCTCTCTCTCTTTCTCTCATATTACAACTACACACACACACACACACACACACACACACACGCACACTTACATTCACATACAGAGGAAAGAGAATGATATGAGAAGAAGAAGAACAACAACAACAAGAACAAGAAGAACAAGAAGAAGGAGGAGGAGGAAGAGGGGGAGGAGGGAGGAGGAGGAAGAAGAGAGAAGGAGGAGGAGAAGAAGCAGAAGGAAGAGGAGGAGAAGGTGCAGAAGGAAGAGGAGGAGAAGGTGAAAGAAGAAGAAGAGAAGAAGAAGAAGAGAAGGAGGGGAGGAGGAGG
>JADBJO010003651.1:27500-30000 GCA_016801955.1 Conus betulinus | reverse complement strand
TTTAGAAAGACGGTAAAGAGAGATAAGAGAAATCCATTATGGAAATTCAATAGTTCATTATTGAAAGACACTAATGATATGAAAGAAGTAAACCAGGCAACTCAACCAGTCATTAGGAATATGCAGCGCTACCCTATTATCGTTGTAGGTTGGCCCAGATTCCCGATTCAAAAATCCAGTTTGTAATTTTTGATCAACCGTTTTTTTTTTTTTTTTTTTTTTTTTTTTTTAAAAATACATTGCTCATGAAAATTAGAGGCAAAATCATATCGTACACAACGATGAAGAAACGGAAGGACACAGAAAATCAGAAACATCTTGAAAGTAATATCTATTTGAGAGGATAACGGTGCTATCTGAACAAGAAAGACTTGAACTTCTAAGCTATAGACAAGATATAATTACATTTCGGGAAAAGAAGATGGAGGGTGTATTGCTGCGTTCAAGGGCGAGATGGGTCGCAGAAGGGGAAAAAAAAACTATATTTTTGTGGACTTGAAAAGCGGAATTACGTTTGCTAAAAATATTATGAAACTTACCCTGGATAATGGATCCGCTGTAAGTGATGGTGCTGAAATTTCCTAATAAATGACTAAGTTTTATCAAAAGTCATATTCTGAAAGGGATGTCGAATCTTGCGAAATTCTAAATCTAGTAGGCATTTACCAAGAATTAAATGAAAATCAGATAACTTCTTTGTAGGGCAAAATTACTTTGGAAGAAGCTGGTGTTGCTCTAAAACATATACATATGAAAGTCTTGGCAGCGACGGCCTCACGGCAGAATTTCTAAAAATGTTTCTGACTACAACTTGGTCCATTCGTCGTAAGAGTGCTTTAATACGATAGAAAGGAACTATCTTCAACGCAAAAAGAAGGCATTTTTGTATGCATTCCAGAGGGCAACAAGCCCAAAGACCGAGTAAAAAAAAATCAGACACCAATTTCGCTTTTGAATATTGTATATAAAATAAGATGTACGTGTATAGCCAATCGACTAAAATGTGTGCTTTCCTCTCGTCAGTGAGGACCAGATTGGTTTCATCCGCAATAGTTAGTATTTTTGGAGGATGACATTCGTCTTATTTGTGACATACTTGATTTTCTGACTATGTAAAAAAGAAAAAAAAAAAAAAAAAAAAAGGGGGGGGGGGGGGGGGGGGGGGGGGGGGGATACTTTTATGCTTAGACTCTGAAAAAGCGTTTTAATAGTGTTCGCTGTGATTTCATGTCTAAGGTATTACAAGCCTTTGGCTTGGTCCAAGTTTCCGTCAACTGAAAAAAAAAAACAGACATTCTACACAAATATTTGAGTCAACTGCTCCAGTGAATGGTAAACTAGCCGGTTGGTTCTCTGTTGAGAAAGGATACCGCCAAGGCAATCTAATCTCACTGTACTGATTTATTTGTGTTGAAATGTTAGTAAATATGATAAGACAGAATGAAGACATAAAAGAAATTAAAATAGCTAATACTGAGAACAAAATATCACAGTATGCAGACGGTATATTGAATTATTACAAGAAAGCGATCGAAAATCATGCAAAGAACTGGTCATGTCAACTGAAAAAAAATGGAAGTGTCTCTGGACTTTTACTAAATGCGGGAAAAAAAACAAAATGTAGACTGGTTAGGAAGTAAACGAAACTCACCCGTTAAAAGTATACCACATTTCGATATAAAATGGAATCCTCCTGAATTAAAAATTTGAGGTTAAAAAAGTGCGAAATTTTGAATCTCGAAGAAAAGTTTGCAGATATATGACCAGTGTACAAAACTTGGCTAGCGCTGAAGAGGCAGATAACACCGCTGGGGCAGAGTAGTTAGCAGTACTTAAATCAATGATCTTATCAAAACTAACCCATCTATGGATGTTATTACCGAACCCACCAGACTGCATAACCGATGAAATTCAGAAATCTACATTTAAGTTTGTATGGGATAAATAGAAAAGACACAAAAATTATTGGAAAAATGTCTGTGAAAAGTATACAGCATGGGTGTGAAGGAATACCAAGTAAATGGAAACAAATAAATGAACTGAAGTTAACTTGGATTCGTAACATTTTATTAAGTAATCATAGGTGGAAGAAAACACGTTTTTCATTATACCGCAAAGCAGAAATTATTTCTAAATTAGGTGCTGATCTGTCTGGGCAAGATAAATCAAATAACTTTTGGAGAGATGTATTCAAAGCATATTTAATATTTGAAACCTCCGAAAATTTTCATCTCCGATCTAAGTCATTCATAATCTGGTATATACTAAATAGGTTGTCTAGCTTCATCTATACAAATAAATTCTTGTTAATATCTAATACACTTCACACATGAATTTACATGTATAGGTTGTCTGCTTAGTTATCTACACAGAAAATCATTTGGCGTTCGCCTTCTAATTAAGTTACACTGCAAAGGAATGAACACCTGCGACAGTGCCACGTTTAAACATGCCCCAATTTCTGCCCCATGCTGTGCAACAGGTTGGATTTGGGAATAAA
>JADBJO010003651.1:17500-20000 GCA_016801955.1 Conus betulinus | reverse complement strand
CATCGATGCCAGCGAAACAGCAGTCCACATGGAGGGTGCTGAGTACCAGATGATTCGGGCCAAACTGAATGACACAGAGTTGCACATCCTGAACTTCTACTGCCCTGACAACCAGCCACTGTCACTCGGCACCATCAACGTCCCAGGCTCGAGCTTTATCGCAGTAGGTGATTTCAACAGTCACTCCCCAGAGCTGGGGTTACAGCCAGATGGATCGCCGAGGAGAAGAAGTGGAAGACTGGGCAAGACGAACATCATCTCGTCCTGATCAACTCCCCAAGTGACACTCCAACCTTCTACTCCAGACGATGGCGCACTACCTCCACCCCAGACCTTGCTCTCTGCACTGAAGATGTACACCAGGACATCACCAGGGAAGTGGGAGAGCAGCTAGGAGGTAGCGATCACAGGCCAGTGTTCCTGAAGATCAACAAAAGCACAGCCAGTCGCCCAGTGCCCGCACGCTGGAACTACAAGAAGGCAAAATGGAGGCTTTCAGTCACCGCACCAACGTTCTCACCAAGGACCTTCAAGTCCAAGGCAGAGACATAAACAATGTTGTCAGAGTCCTGAACGCCAGCATCTTGCAGGCTGCCAAAGAGACCATTCCACGTGGTGCTCAGAAAGAGTACAAACCCTACTGGAGCAACCAGCTTCAAGAGCTACAGGACGAGATGACAGAGGCCAGACAAGATGCAGAAAACAACCCATCGGACGAGAACCACTGCGACTGCAGCAGACAAAAAAGCAAATTCCTCAAGGGCAAAGATCCAGGCCAGGCGCAAAAGCTGGAGAGAGAAGACAGCAGCCCTGAACCTTGAGAAAGGTGGCTCAAAACTGTGGAGAGTTGTAGGCCAACTCAACGATGAGGACAGCAAAGGCCAGAACATCACACTGGAAGAGAATGGAGAGATGCTGACAGGGAGATGCGCAGCTAACCGCTTTGCTGATATCTACGCAAGCGAGAGCACTATACCTGTCAGCACTCCTCAGCAAAGAGAAGCAAGAAGAGAACAGAGAGAGAGACGACAAGACACCAACGTGAAAACCCATGAAGCAGCCCCTTACTCTCCATGAGCTCCAGACAGCTCTGAGGAAGCTGAAAACTCGGAAATCCCCAGGGCCAGATGGGATCACTAACGAGATGCTGAAGCACCTTGGCAGCACAGCCACCCTCAAACTTCTAGAGGTCTTCAACCTGAGCTGGGAAACTGGAGACTTGCACAAGTTTGGAGAGAAGCCATCATGATCCCTGTCCTCAAAAAAGGCAAGGACAAGAAGAAGGCTGCCAGTTACAGGCCAATCAGCCTCACCAGCTGCGTCATCAAGACCCTAGAGAGGATGGTCAACCAGCGCCTGCTTTGGTATCTCGAGACTGAAAACATCCTGGCTCCTGAACAGGCAGGCTTCAGACAGTTTCGCAGCACAGCACAGACCAGACCAGACCACCTACCTCTCCCAAGAAATCGAGGATGCGTTCCAGGAGCAAAAGCTTGTCTTTGCCACCTGGATCGATCTACAAAAGGCCTTTGACAAAGTCTGGACTGATGGCCTCCTCGTGAAACTGCATAGATGTGGAGTCGCTGGCAACATGCTGCATTGGATCAGATCCTACCTCCACAACCGCAGAGCAAGAGTCACAGTCAACGGACGAAAAGGCAAAAAAGTACTGCTGCGACATGGAGTCCCACAAGGAGGCGTCCTCTCGCCTACACTCTTCTTGGTCTTCATTAATGACCTCATCCAAGAACTTCCCAAAGGTATCCATGCTGCACTTTATGCAGATGACCTGGTGCTGTGGTGCAAGGAAGAGCATGCCACTACTGCCACATACAGAATGCAACAAGCGGCTGACAAGCTGGCGGCATGGGCAGATAAGTGGTGTGTGGCAATCAACAAGGAGAAATCTTCCACAAACTCACTCACCTTGTCAACAAAACAAAAGGCTGGGCCCATCAAACTTGGAGACACAGCCCTGAAACACGAAGAGGAGGCAACCTATCTTGGTGTCACCTTTGACAAGAAGCAAACCTGGCGACCACATATCAGAAAGCTGAAGCAAAGGCCAGACGAAAGCTTGCCATTCTGCGGAAGCTAGCCGGAACCAGCAGCTGGTCTTGGATACTGGTTTTTTCGAATGCGACGGCAATCCAAAGATGCAGAGAGGACAGGATTAGTATATTCCCCATTCGCTCGTCGGAGTTCCATTGCGCATATCGAAGGCATTCCCCACTTCCTGTTGATCTGATTAACTCTCTGTGTCTACCCATGTTTACTGTCGTTCAGCAGCCAACCAATGTCAAAATGTCAAAGCATGCGTACGTGGTAACTTTCAAGAGCGGCCCCGCTAATTGACAGTTCTCTCGCCTAAAAGTGAATAGTTACTTACCGACGCGAACAAACAGGATCCTGACAAAGGCGGATAGTGGAAAACGAGACGAAATATGGATCCTCTTCCCTATACATCTTTGGACAAACCGATTCTTGTGCGTAACATGCG
>JADBJO010003651.1:5000-7500 GCA_016801955.1 Conus betulinus | reverse complement strand
TTCGGATTGGCAGTCTCCGTTTAAAACCATCTCCCGTGAAGGACGTGGACGTCACATTTAATGAATCGATAGACTACGATCGCGACAATCCCTTAATTTTCTACGCCGTTCTCTAAAACAGTACCGAATGAACGCAACCAGTGTTAAGACATGGCATCACATGATGACTAACAATGTCTGCAGCGAATTGTTCTTGACGATGCGTATTTGCGCTTTTGTTTTCTGTGTGTGTGTGTGTGTGTGTGTGTGTGTGTGTGTGTGTGTGTGTGTGTGTGTGCGTGCGTGCGTGCGTGCGTGTGTGTGTGTGTGTGTTGTGTGTGTGTGTGTGTGTGTGCGCGGGCGCACATGTGTGTGTGTGGTGTGTGTGTGTGGTGTGTGTGTGTGTGTTGTGTGTGTGTGTGTGTGTGTGTACGCGCCGCGCGCATTCTTGCTTCTCGTTTAGAAATCTAGCACATCTAGCGTTTAGAATTGGTTGGATTTTGAAAGCAGTAATGGCTCGGAGTTTACACTATGTCATGATGAGAACAAAACCAATGTCTTTGTTACTCTCGTCTCCCCCTCTTTCACCCCTCCCCTTCTCCTCACCCCTCTCTATCCTCCCTTCCTTCCTCCTCCTCCGTCTCCCCATCCCTTTCTCCTTCCTCCTAGTCCTCCCCTCAAATCCCCTCCTTCTCCTCCTCCTTGGCCCCCACCCAGTCCCGCAATAAAATCCATTCTCGCTTTCCGCCTCCCTCTTTCCTTCTCCCACTTCATCTCTCTCTCTCTCCGCTCTCTGGATGTGTGTGTGTGGGTGCGTGTGTGTGTGTGTGTGTGTGTGTGTTGTGTGTGGTTTTGTGTGTGGTGTGTTGTGCTAGTGCGCTCTCTGTTGGTCTCTCTGTGGTCTCTGTCTCTCTCTCTGTCTCTCTCTCTCCTCTCTGAGTGTGTGTGTTTGTTTTTGTGTGTGTGTTGCCGGTGTGTGTGTGTGTGTGTTTGTGTGTGTGTGTTTGTGTGTTTGTGTGTGTGTGTTTGTGGCTGGTGTCTCCCTCTCTCTCTGGTGCCTCTTGTCTTGTGTGTGGTGTGTGTGTGTGTGTGTGGTTTGTGTGTGTGGTTTGTTTGTGTGTGTGCTGGTGTCTCTCTCTTCTGTCTCCTCTGTTTTTCTCTCTCTCTCTCTCTCCTCTCTCGTCATCTCCTCCTCACCTCTCTCCTTCTCTCTCTCATCTGTCTCTCTCTCTCTTGTTCCGTTCGTCAGTCAGTCAGTCACCGTCAGTCCTCTCCCCCTCCCCCCCTCTCTCTCTCTCTCTCCTCTCTCGCTGTCCGTTCGTGTCAGTCAAGTCAGTCAGTCTCTCTTCTCTCTCTCCTCTCTCTCTTACAATCTCTAAACTGCTCCTTATCTTCTCTCTTTTTACTGCATTGTAACGTCTGTATGTCTGTCATCAGATCAAGACAGTCGAAGTGGTCCCTCCTAATCTCCATCCACTCGCTCTCTTCTCTCTCTCTCTCTCTCCTCTCTCTCTATCTCTCTCAGTCTTCCGTCCGGTCTGTCCGTCAGTTCAGTCAGTTCATGTCGTCAGCAGTCAGGTCACGTCACAGTCAGTTCACTCTATCTCTCTCTCTCTCTCTCTCTCTCTCTCTGTCCAGTGCGTTCCAGTCTGTCAGTCAGGTTTACGTCTCTGTCTGTCGTTCTGTCCTGCCTGCCATCTCTCCCATCTCCCTCTCTCTATCTCTGTCTGTCTCTTTCTCTCCCCCTGTTCCCTCTCTGTTCTTGTCTGGTCTGTGCTGTCTGTCAGTGCATTTCCTGTTTTCTATCTCTGTCCTCTGTCTGTCTGTCCTTCTTTGTCATGTGCTCTGTTCCTCTCTCTCTTTCTCTTTCCTCTCCCTCGTCATCTCTGTCTGGCCCCCGTCTGTCTGTCAGTCCGTCCTCCTGTCTTGCTGTCTCTCTTTGTCTTTTTCTTTCTGTCGTCATCCAGTCCTCTTGTCTGTCTCCTCTTTGTCTCTGTCTGTCTGTCTGTCTGTCTGTCCTGTCTGTATCTCTGATCTCATCCTCTCTCTCTCTCTGTCTCTCTCCACTCTCTCCTCTCCGTCTCTCTATCTCTCTCTCGTCTCCTCGTCCCCCCGCAGTATCTTTCTCACCCCCGAGGTGAAGATGACCGGTGTCTTTCTAACGTCTAACTTTTCTCTTCGGCAGTTTCCTCTTTCTCTGATCGCATGCCGTCACACCCCGATGGCTTTCTCGTTGGCGGCGGCGCCCCACACACACACACACACACCCACACACACCACACCAGCACGCACGCACGCACGCCGCACGCACTCCCACCTCGCTCTCACACACGCACACACGCACGTCATTGCACACACACACCCACACACACACAACACACACACACACACGCACGCACGCACGCACAAAAACACACACGCACGCACGCACACGCACTGCAGCGCACGCACACCCTTTCTTACGTCACGTAGCACCACACACGTACGCATCGCAAGCACACATATGCACGCCGCACGCACA
>JADBJO010003650.1:224164-229164 GCA_016801955.1 Conus betulinus | reverse complement strand
ACGTGCATTGTCAGTCCAAGACACAACGTCCATAGCAGATTGTCGTCTGGAGAGAAAAAAAAAAAATGAAAGTCCTTGAAATGGACGTTCTGCGCAGGCTTGAAATCTGTTAGTCGCTTCCGGCGGAAGATGGGACCAGCCGTAGGTGTTTGAATGTGGGAATGTATGCTTTTCCCTGAGCGACAACAGAGAAATTCCCGGATCATTTTTCATGCGGTTAAACGTACAGTGCCTTCGTTGTGACATGAAAAGTGATCTATCACATAAGATTACGGAGCAACGAACCGACAGGTGGTGGTATTTGTTAGACGTTTATGAGTAGGTAAGTTAGGAGCTTTTTTGTTTTTGTTTTGCTTTTTTATTTTGGTCTAGCTTTGGCAGCAAATATTTTAAGTCAGTGACTGATGCTATGTTAGGCGTTACTCATGAAGCGCGCGCACGTACACACAGATACACACGCACAGTCAGACAAACAGAGAGACAGACAGACAGACACACGCACACAAACACACACACATGAACGTGCGCGCAAAACACACACACACACACACACACACACACACACACACACACACACACACACACACACACACACACTACAAAAAGACGGGCGCGGACAGCACATAAATACGTACACACACACACACACACACACACACACACACACACAACATGTACACATACAGAGTGTTGGAACTCATTTTCGCTTCAAACGAGTTCTTATTCTTGTGATCATTCTGCGCTGTTAATGGCCCATAGTTCATGCAGGAAACCTTTTGTCCAGGTCTGTGTTAAACACACAGCTCGTGCTGCTCGGAAAGGCGGACTCCGAGGAACATTTCAGGACAGGAATCATAATGCCAGCCTGTTCTAGGACACAGTTCCACGGAGATGCACGGAACGAGGACCTGTGGAATCCTGAATCTTTTGGACATGATTCCGTGGAGGTGTGTACGGAAGACGACGATGTGGAATCATTAAACTGTAGGAAATCATCTTGTGGAAAAATTTTGAACATAATTCTTATGACTCCACCGAACAACATGGACAAACGAACCACGAGACAAAACACGACGCGTTTCGATGTCTTAGGTCTTCTTCTGGCAAGATAAAACAACACTCATGACAACGACAACGAAGAACGAGCAATCACTTAAGGTTATCTTTGTCGAGTTCGGCGCAAGATGGGCGTTGAATGAAAACTGACTGCAACCCTTCGCTGTTTTGTCTTTCGCTTTACTATGACAAGTAATTGCTCGTTCTTCATTTTCGTTGTTCTGAGTGTTGTTTATCTTACTGAAGAAGACCAAGGAGGTCGAAAGGCGTCGTGTTTTTGTCTTGTGATTCGTTTGTCCACGGTGTTCGGTGTGTAGTAATGACAAGCACTTACAAATTTGTTTAGACCTTCGCCTGCAGTCGCCTCACTTTGCAACAAACGTCCATTCTGTGGAGGTTTACGGAAGGTGAAGATGTGGGATCATTAAAACTGTAGACATGGTTCCGTGAAGGTCTGCAGAACAAGGACCTGTGCAACACACACACACACACACACACACACACACACACATACACATACACACGCGCGCGCGCGCGCGCGCGCGCACACACACACACACACACATATATGTATACATATGAAAAGACATGAAACGATTGTTTGTTATATATATATATATATATATATATATATATATATACATACATACATAAACAACAGTCTTTTCATGTCTCAGACTTGTATTTTCAGCAAATTTTCGCTGTTAAAAGCTCCATCAGGCCAAAGTACAATGATAAAAGCCTCACATCAAATAAACTTGATAAAGTTAAATCACAAAACAGTGAGGCATAATTCCAGTGGAGTGTACAAAACAGAGAGCTGTGGAATCAAGCAATAGGACGTAATTCCATTTAGTCGTAAAGATCAGAGAGCAGAGAAATAATAAAAACTGTAGGACATTATTCCATGAGGTGTGTGCAGAACACGTAGATGTGGAATCATAAAGCTGTGGGGACATAATTCAATGGACGTGAAAATGTCATGAAGCTGCCGGACATGATTCCATGGATATGTAGGCCCTGCTTACATAATTCCGTGGAGATATACAGTTTAGGGAGCAGTGGGAATCAGAAAACTGTAAATTCTGATTCCGTAGAGGTGAACAGAACGCGAAGGTTTAGAATAACAAAACTGCAGGGCATGATTCCACGGACATGCACGGAACATAGAGCAGTGGAATCATTCAGCTGTATGACCTGAGTCCAAAGAGATGGACAGATCACATTACAACATAGGACATCATTCCAAGGAGGTGTACAGAACACGGAGATGTGGAATCGTGAATCTATAGGAGGACGTGTTTCCCAAAAGGTGTACAAGACGCGGTGCTCAGTGTGTGCGGAACACCGCTGAATTTTGAGCGCTGATCTCTTGGAACGCTTGTCCCTGGATCGCTTCCTTGTTTCAGCATTGTTTTTATTATACATTTTGTGGAAAAGAAAACGTCTGTGTTGCATATCAATTGAAGAAGGCAATGAGGAAGTCTGGTCTGGGGGGGGGGGGGGGGGGGGGGGGGGGGGGGGGGGGGGGGAGGAAGGAAGGGGGGTGGTATGACGTAGGGATTTGATGCGTATTGTACAGAGTCTTAAGAGGTCTGCTAAACTAGAGGTGTAGGGAAAGGAACACGAGGTGCAGATGTGTGGAAAAGATAGAGAACGTCTGCTGATCAATCGATTTAATGACGACAGACAGTTTGTTTTTCTTCGTTATGTCTCCAGAAACCTAGATCCGTGTCACCAACAGCTGGCATGACTCAGATAGTTTGTTTTCTTCGTTATGTCTCCAGAAATCGTTAATCCGTGTCACCAACAGCTGGCATGACTCAGATAGTTTGTTTTCTTCGTTATGTCTCCAGAAACCTAAATCCGTGTCACCAACAGCTGGCATGACTCAGATAGTTTGTTTTCTTCGTTATGTCTCCAGAAACCTAAATCCGTGTCACCAACAGCTGCCGTGACTCAGCACTGTCCAGGGACCTAGCGCTGGACTCCCATGGAGCAGGGAAATAAAAGCACGCGCTTCGACTGAAGCTATAGAAGCCGACCAACACTGGATCCCCGTTCACAGAGCAGAACATGGAACCACGCTGCCCGCCACAAAGCATTGACCTTCTCTGCCAGCCACCCAAGAAGAAATGGCGGGTAAAATGGCACTCTCTGGCACAGGCCCACGCACACACCCGGACGAGCGGGAAGCAGCAATCCATGGGAAGTCGGGGTAGGGGGGGGAAGGTGCGGGGGAGAGGGGGGATGGGGGGGCAGGGTACGTGGGGAGGGGGTTCTGTAGGAAGACAGAGTTGAAAGACACAGCTGTATGAGTCAACGGTCTGTCCTTGAAAAAGAAGTGGTACAGGGTTTTTATTTTTAATTTTTTATTATTATCATTTTCTTTACCTTTTTCTACCTTGTTATTTGACTTATTTTCAGTACTTTAAATCAAAAATTGGCACAGGAAGAAGAGTTAGCACCAGAATTTACTGTGCATTAAAAAGCGTTCCAGTGGTCGCTTTTGATCCGTCTGAAATGCTTACGTTCTGTTTTCAGCTTTTCTCCTTTTCGTGAAACATTAGTACAACTTGAAGTTGATGTGCTTTCGGTCGGTTAGTTGGTCGGTCCATAGAATTTTGGGGAAGAAAGGAGGTGATCTGAACAGCCGGATGAACGTCGGACCTATAAATAGTATCTTATGCCTTTCTGTATTCCTGTTTTCTGAGTATCTAAATGATTGTATGAATTGATCCAGTATGGAATTAGTTGAGGTATCTTAGGGTTTTAGCCCTTAAGCTAAGGGGAAAAAAAATGGCCGATTTATCGAAAAAAATCGTTCACAGAACAATGCATGTCGGTCTGCACTGCATCTGTGCCCAAGCACACAGTAATTCAATCGAAAGAAAAAAAAAAATTTAAAAACTTCCTGAGAAGAGCATAAAGGATGTCTTATGGTGGGGACATCAGGAGGGGGGGGGGAACGTTTTCACCGGGATCAAGTGAAAAAATGTTTGGGTCATCTATCCCGTTTTTGCTGGCTTTCAAATCAGAATGTCGTAAATGGTATTGCAAGAGAGGGAGCCTGCGTCGTGTCGTAGGGTATACTGCAAAATCGAGTTTCGCGACTTTGGAAGAAAAAAAAAGCCAGTAACTATTCTAAGCGAAGTAGCACTGATAACTATCAACACCACCAAACAGTTCTCCGAAGATTTTGGTTAATGTTAGCTATGTGTGGTCTAGAATGGGAGAATATCGGATTAACGGTTTGGTTTCTTTCATACTGTATTCACTTCTTACTGTTTTTTTTGTATTGAATACAAGAAAAAAAAAATTAGATAATATTTCATTTTATGCGGTAGTACTGTCTGGAGAGAAAAACACACCAAAACATGAAAACGTCAGAGATGAAGAAAAATGAAAAAAAAAAAAAAAAAAAAATAGTCAACACACACACACATAGTATAATCCAACGTCAAGGTCCCATAAACTTAATTACAATTTAGACCCCAGTATACAGTACAGAAAGGAAAAGCAATTGCGAGTCGATTGCAATTAGAGGTGGACCGGTCTGGAACGAGTCCCACAGAACAGTAGGTCCCCACTGCCTCTGTCTCACTGCGTTAATTTCCTGCCCTCGCTCACTAATCCACCAAAGGAACCATGAGTGGAACATGATCAGGCTTATTACTGGAAACTGGCGACAACTTTGAAAGGTCCAGTCTCACACACATACCGACGTTCGAAATGCCTGGAACGTGATCGCAGGGGAAACAAAAGTGTAAGACAACACAGCTGTGTGACATTCTAGAAATTTTGAAAACTGCGAAAGCATAACATAAAAATCTGTCTCTTTTGAACATTAAAAAAAATCTTTGAAATCTGTCAGCGTATATGCATCCTATGGGGGGGGGGGGGTGGGGGGTGGGGGGGGGGGAAATGGGGGGGGGGGGGGGGGG
>JADBJO010003650.1:204164-214164 GCA_016801955.1 Conus betulinus | reverse complement strand
TGAGGACAGTTGTTGACGACATTGCCGTGTTAGCTACTATGGTCATCCAGTGACGAGGTCCTTGTAACACATTGCTCGGGCAAAACTGTGTAGGGTGAACCAGGAGATGGTGTTTTGAGATTAAACAGTCAGGGAGTAGGCAATTCAGAACCAACAGATCCAGATATAAACCAGAGAGAATATCACACAGGAACTCTTGACGCTTTTCGTCTTTTCTAATGGAAGTTTAAACCGTAGCCCTTTTTCTCTCATGATATTTACCCCAAGACTAAAAATCAATCAATAACGTTTAACCCTAACATCTCATGCAGCAGATCTATGGGCAGAACGTGTGGATGCATAAATTAGCAAAGACTGAACAATGCTGAAGCACAAATCCGTTTCCAGCAGATTTTGAAAGGAAAATGTACAGAGAAGAAATGCAAAATCATAGCCGGAGATATATCATATGAAGGACCTGGCTAACTTTTACTAAATGAAAAAAAAAAAAAAAAAAAAAAAAAAAAAGGGGGGGGGGGGGGGGGGGGGGGGGGGGGGGGGGGGTCCAGATAGGCATTTCAACCAGAGAGAATATCACACAGGAAACTCTTGACGCTTTCGTCTTTTTCTAATGGAAGTTTAACCGTAGCCCTTTTTCTCTCATGATATTTACCCAAAGACTAAAAATCAATCAGGGGGGTTTAACCCTAACATCTCATGCAGCAGATCTATGGGCAGAACGTGTGGATGCATAAATTAGCAAAGACTGAACAATGCTGAGCACAAATCCGTTTCCAGCAGATTTTTGAACGGAAAATGTACAGAGACGAAATGCAAAATCATAGCCGGGATATATATCACCTGGCTAACTGGGGGGGGGGGGGGGGGGGGGGGTGGGGGGGGGGGAAAAAAGGGGGGGGGGGGGGGGGGGGGGGGGGGGGGGGGGGGGGGGGAGGGGAAGAGTTAAGACCCTAAAGTAATCCAGTCTGGCAGCATGCCGGATGGTTGTCGGCAGGAAAGTGCAACAGAAGTGCCATAAATGTGGCAAAACGGCAAGAATATATACATACATGCATACATATGGCGAACTCCATGTCTGAGAGCACATTTGAAACTTCCTTAGAACGCGGGAAATGTATTCGACCCACACTGTTGTTTAAAAAACTAGGTGCACATTAAAGGGTTAAGGTGGAGCACACAAACGCAAGCTTATTACTGAAATTTGAAATACACCGTGAAACAAGATCGTGTGAAAGGAAGTTTTGAATCAAACGAAATGAAGAAAGAAAAAAAACACAAAAGTTTCTATGTGGTTTTATCAAGCGCATGCGCCACGGAGCCTCTCTATTTCTTCCTTTCTTTCTTTTCTTTTTCTTTTTTTTTTTTTCTTTCTTTTTTCTTTCTTTCTTTCGTTCTTCTCTCCTCCCTCCTTTTTGTTTTGTTTGAGTTCGTTTCATCTATTGATTTTAATTTCTCTTTTGACAAAAATTCAGTTTGTACATCAATAGGCCTACTTAAGGGCCCAGTTAGATATTCACAAAATCATTTTATACTGTTGTACATTTTACAAATATGAAATCGGGTAAATGATACAAACATAGATTTGATACACTCAACAATTCAATCCAAAGCTTGACTGCATATATAATTTTGGCATATGCGAATGAAACTGAGGACTCACTGAACATTAATTGTCATAATTATATTTCCAATCATAGTAGAAAATGTAAAAAAAAAAAAGAAAAAAAAAAAAAACAACAAAAAAAACGGACAAGTAAATTTTTCAGAAATTGGTTTTCTTCAGACATAACAACCCAACGGCCATACAAAAAGATCCATTAAACAATACTCTCCGCATCAAAGTCAGACGACATATTTGACGCAAATGTACTTGTCTCTTTTGTATTTTGTGTAAAAATAAACGTTACCTTGAAACTTTTGTTTGGTTTTCTGTTTATTTTAGCTATTTTCAGTAATACTTACGGCAGTGTCAGCCATTTAAGAAAAATGTACATAGTAAATAACAAAAAACACACACAGCCAGTCATACTGCTGTTCAGTGTTTATCAGGAAGTAGTATATTATATATATATTTTTTTTTTTCTGTCCCCTTTGTGCCACCTCAGAGGCAGTGCACCCACGCCGCTCATTCCGACACCCCGTCCACAGCCACAGCCCGGTCGGCCCCGCAGCAGCCCCCCCGGCACCAGCAATCCACAGGGAGCAGTCAATGTCAAGTCGTCAAGAGGCAACCCACCGGAGGAGACACTGTACTGCCGCCGAGTCACTTCGGTGGTGTTCAGTGGCGCCTACATACGCAGGACACACCACTAAGCCCCCCTACTGACGACAATAATTGTTTAGTCGCGGAGCCGGTGTGAGTGAGCTCTCCCTCCGGAGGGCGCCACCACATCCGTCCAACGACAGCCCCCATGGACGCCGATACCGGTGACTCCGACGAAGAACCAAACCAAGGCCACAGACGTGGAGAGGACATCGAAATTGAGGTCACCATGAGAGCAGGGCAAGAAGGGCTACAGGATTTGAGACTTTTTTTTTTTTAATGCTGAACAATGAGAATGAGGATGATTAAGATGATGCTACGGATTTCCATTTCGGTCTGAGACTACATGACAGGGCTGTACTCTATGCTCCCTTTCATAATATATCCCAGCGTCAACCAGGCCCGAGAGATACAGGCACCTGCAGTGTTGGTCAAGAAATTTGAGCAACACTCTCAGAAACGCATCCATTAAGTGGATGAAACTCGGCTGTGTGGTGCCAGTCTTTCCAACTGAGTCCGCAGCAAACTCAACTCTGGGTAGGACCTGGTCGGGGCAGAAAAACCCACATGACTCTGATGGGATTCGAACCCACGACCTCCCAAACGAGAGTCCGCGATAATTTTTTTATCTTTATTGGAAAACAGACGAGGAGGAATATCATAACGTGATTAGATATGTTACAACAGCCCAGAGAATGGTAGCTTTTTATCTTTAACGAAGATGTCAGGAACGTTAACTCCAAGTGCGGTCCAACAAATTTCTTGCAAGCGAGGGTGGAGCTTCTCCAACCTTTTGGTGGAAATAGTGGGAACTACAGAAATACTCCAGATGTATCCTGCTTTCAATACCCAAGGTGTAACCTGCTTCGAATATCCCGAATGGAACCTGCTTTGAATGCTCCTAATGTATCGCATTTTGAATACCAGGAATGTAACCTGCTTGAATATTAGGAATGTAACCTGCTTTGAATATCCCTAACATAACCTATTTTGAATACCAGGAATATAACCTGCTTTGAATGCCCCACATGTAACGTATTTTGAATACCAGGAATGTAACCTCTTTTGAATACCAAAAAAATTAACATGCTTTGAATGCCCCTAATGTAACGTATTTTGAATACCAGGAATGTAAACTATTTTGAATACCAGGAATGTAACCTGCTTTGAATTCCCCACATGTAACGTATTTTGAATACCAGGAATCTAACCTATTTCGAATACCCCGCATGTAATCTGCTTTGAATGCCCCTAATGTAACGTATTTTGAATACCAAGAATGTAACCTATTTTGAATACCAGGAATGTAACCTGCTTTGAATGCTCCTAATGTAACGTATTTTGAATACCAGAAATGTAATGTATTTTGAATATCCTGAATGTAACCTGCTTTGAATGCCCTGAATGTAACCTACTTTGAATGCCCTGAATGTAACCTACTTTGAATACCCTGCATGTGACCTGCTATGAATACCCTGAATGTAACCTACTTTAAATACCCTGAATGTAACCTGCGTTGAATGCCCTGAATGTAACCTACTTTGAACACCCTGAATGTATCCTGCTTTGAATACCCCGAATGTAACCTGCTTTGAATGCCCTGAATGTAACCTACTTTGAATGCCCTGAATGTAACCTACTTTGAATACCCTGCATGTGACCTGCTATGAATACCCTGAATGTAACCTACTTTAAATACCCTGAATGTAACCTGCGTTGAATGCCCTGAATGTAACCTACTTTGAACACCCTGAATGTATCCTGCTTTGAATACCCCGAATGTAACCTGCTTTGAATGCCCTGAATGTAACCTACTTTGAATACCCTGAATGTGACCTGCTATGAATACCGTGAATGTAACCTGCTTTGAATACCCTGAATGTAACCTGCTTAAATGCCCTGAATGTAACCTACTTTGAATGCCCCGAATGTAACCTGCTTTGAATGCCCCGAATGTAACCTGCTTTGAATGCCCTGAATGTAACCTGCTTTGAATGATCTGAATGTAGCCTGCTTTTGAATGCCCTGAATGTAACCTGCTTTGAATGCCCTGAATGTAACCTACTTTGAATGCCCTGAATGTAACCTACTTTGAATATTCCAAATGTAACCAGCTTTAAAAAGACCAGATGTGACCGGTTTTGAATACCCCCATGGTATTCTGCTTTGAAAAACCCAATGTAACCTGTTTCCAATACCCTGAATACCCGTGTAACATGTTTTGAATACCCCAAATGGAATCTGCTTTGAATACTCCGAATGCAACAAGCTTTAATTTTCCGAATGGAACGTGCTTTGAATACCCGTGTAACATGCTTGGAATACCCCGAATGGAATCTGCTTTGAATACCCCGAATGTAGCATGCTTTGAATACCTCGAATGAAACCTGCTTTTCCTCCTGTTGAACCTGAGGTGAAAGGTTATTTACATCAGGGAATCTCGCTGGATGCAGACGGCGTATTGTGTGTGCGTGTGTGCGTGCGTGCGTGCGTGCGTGCGTGTGTGCGTGTGTGTGTGTGTGTGTGTGTGTGTGTGTGTGAACTAGTATTTTCACATAAGGCACACTTTTGAATTAAGTCTAATTTCAGAACCTTTAGCTGCACTGCAGATCAGCTTACGTTTTCTTTGTAATCAGTTTGTTTACTGCTGTATTCTTGTATCATTTTTTTTTCTTTGATTTGATTCGTTAAAAAATACAGCTGTTCAGTCAAACAAACAAACAAACAAAAAAAAAAAAAAAAAAAAAAAGAAAAGAAAAGATCCTCAGAAATTCACGTCACACTGAAAATTGTGTTAAGAGGACATGTTCATACGCTTAACATTCACCTACATATTCATAAAATAATCTAATAATGTCGCCTACACGAGAAGATTAAAAGATATGTCAAATGTGGACAAGTACAGTTCGAGACAGACTCACATCAAGCATTTTAACAGATTCTTTGAGCTTTTCTGCTTTTCTTTGATTATACACACCGTGGCAAATGAGAGGAGATACACATGAAATACAATCAACAGTGAACCTGACAGTTTGTTCTGGACCTAACACTAAAGAAAAACAAAAGTGTCGATCGTCAACATCCTCACCGTTCAAAATCGATGTCATGACCATCATTTCTGAATTACCATCATCGTGGTGGATCTCAGCGTCATGTTTACTACGGTGATAATAATAACACTGACTGCCGTTCCCAACATCATAGATATCTGATGTGGTCTCATAGACTGGCATCGCGCGACGTCATGAACACCAGCATGACTGTCATCGTCTGCTACAGCCATGTTATCGGCACTATTATGATATCATGACTACATCATCTTCAAACCAGTTTTGGCGGACTCGGTGTATCACAACTGTTTACACAAGACTAAGAAACAGCTTTTTCTTTTGCTTTCTTTATTATCATTGTTGTTATTATCATTACTTTCATTATCATCATCATCATCATCATCATTATTATTATCAATCTTCTTCTTCTTCTTATTATTATTGTTGCTGTTGTTGTTGTTGTTGCTGCTGTTGTTGTTATTGCTGTTGTTACAATTATCATCATTTATTTATTTATTTATTTATTTATTTATTCATTTTCATGGAGGAATTGAATCGAGCAAATTCTTCTTGTTCGGGCAATAACTACTTTCCTGTAATTTACATGATTAGCTCTACTTATCTCTGCATGTTATTCTTGTGTCTCCGCCCATTAGCACGTGCAGAGACAATGACAAGACCATACTGCCGCACCGGCTGCGTCTATTAAACGCCACCATCTAACGTGCTCTTTAGTTCAAAGCACAACCGATGAATCCGATGAATAAGTCACAAGTCCGTTTCACCGGCCGATTGTGTTTATGCAGATCTGCTCAGCAGAAGTATCGAGAGAACTGACCAGGGCAATAAATAACGAAGAAGTACGGCAACTGTTGCTCCCATGATGAGTAAATCACATTATGCCTAACTACAAGCGAAAGTTGTTGACAACGCCAAATCGCCTGAAAGAAATGCCAACACACCGCACACGGAACAAACAAGGAGACTAAGAAACATGTCAATCTTTCCGTGAAGCGTGTGTGGTTGCTACTTGGTTCGTTAACGTGTCATATTTTTCTTTATTTCATTCTTTTTTTTTTTTTTTTTTTTCAATACTTAAGAAAGATCGCATCTCGACCTTGCATGTCAACGTGTATGGTTCTGGTTTTAAGACGTTTGCTTTGTTGATTAGGGCCCTGCAGTCGAGTGCGCTTCACACGGAGTGACCGGTCTTGATCATGAACGACACGAATAACCCGGAACTCGCTAAACGCTTGTTCAGTTACAGCTGTTGAACAATATTCACCGATAAACGTGTATCTTAATCACCGGCGAACCCACTTCTATGATGACCACGGACGCCCCGACCTTCATTCCCTCAAAGCTCTTCCTCCTCCCCCACCTCTACCCATCCTCCTTTCTTCCTAACACCCCACCCCCATCCCCCATCCCCCATCCTGACCCCCCTCCCCCCCCCCCCCCCCCCCCCCGATCGACTGTTGGAACTTTGCTGATTAGAAGTGGAACCTCCACCTCACCGGGCTGATGGCGGTCCTAATTGAGGGGATTGAGGGGAGCGGTCACTGGGGAAACTGGGGGGGGGGGGGGGGGAGGTTACTGAGATTGGGGAGGTGGGAGAAGGGAGGGGAAGGAAGAGGGAGGGAAGTGAGAAGGGAGAAAATAGGTCAGCTATTGTCCCAGTTGAAGTCGTCTCCCCTGCGGCTGGCAAGTGTCAGGGGGGAGGGGGACAGTGACGAAGTGTTAGTGCGAGTCACTCCTGCTTCCCACCCCCCCTTTCCCTCCCCCTTCCTCGTCCGCATCTAGGCGTGAGTGGGTGGGTGGGCATGTTGGTATGGGGTTTGAGGATGTGTGTGTGTGTGTGTTTGTGTGTGTGTGTGTGTGTGTGTGTGTGTGTTCCACCTGTTAGTTTCGCACAGCCTTTCCACAATTTACGTTAAACTGAACACACACACATACATACTCTCTCTCTCTCTCTCTCTCTCTCTCTCTCTCTCTCTCTCTTTTTTTTTTTTACAACTAGCACATCTCTGTGACCCACGTTTTGCTCGTCAATATAGACTATTCGATGTCATTTGAGAGAGAGAGAGAGAGAGAGAGAGAGAGAGAGAGTTTTACTCAGGCGCGAGATTAACAGACTAAGCACACTCGGGTGTTTTTCATGTTCGGCCCTTGACACACGGGAACGTGAACAAAGCTCAAGATCAACTTTTTACTGAAATTATGTAAATGCATGAACTAGGTGAAAAAAAAAAAAACACACACAACACACACACACACACTTATCGTAGTAAACAGATCACCCTCACACATACACACAAAGATTAATTAAATGCAGTGTATGTGTCTGTTGTGTGTGTGTGTGTGTGCGTGTGTGCGTGCGTACGTGTGTGCGTGCGTGCGTGCATGCGTGTGTGTGTGAGAGAGAGAGAGAGAGAGAGAGAGAGAGAGAGAGAGAGACAGAGACAGACAGACAGACAGACAGACAGACAGATGGAGGGAGGGGGAGGGCAGACACACAGCCAACCAAAGACAGACAAAAACAGAGAGACAGACGACGGACAGGGAAAGAAAGAACGACCGACAAATCAACAACAATAGCAAAGAGACAGTGTTGAGAGAGACAGAGAGAGAGAGAGAGAGAGAGAGAGAGAGACAGACAGAGAGACAGAGAGAGAGAAAGGACAGAGACAGACAGACAGACAGAAGACAGACAGAGAGAGAGACAGACAGAGAGAGAGAGAGAGACAGAGACTGAGACAGGCAGAGACAGACCGAGACCGAGACAAGAAAGTACAGTGCCCCCCAACAACAACGGGCCTCCTGCCGTGGTGGTGGTCCGCCTGTCTTTGTCAGAAGGGTCGAGCTAGTCGGGTACGTGGAGGTATTGACGGGTACGGGTAGTAGTAGTAGTACAGCCGCGGGGATTGAGCCCCTGTGTACACACAGTCTGTCTATGACCGGTTGATTTCCATCGCAACTCGCTCACATTCACCCCCACTGGAGGCGGTACTGTGTGGCGGGGACAGGCCTGTCACAAGCCAGCCTTCTTCTCCTTCTTCAATAAGCAAGGTTTTAGACGGCAATCTATTTTCACGCGCCGATCATGCTGACATACACGCGGGCAGTACTACATATATATACTCGCGCATACGTACGAGTGCTGGCACGCACGCGCGCGTGCGCACGCGCGCGCACACACACACACACACACACACACACACACACACACACACACACACACGCATTGATACATTACGCATGTGCGCACACATGGGCACGCACGCACACACACACACACACACACACACACACACACACACACACACACATGTACACACCGCGCACACACACACACACACACACACACACACACACACACAGACAAACACGCGCGTACACACACACACACACACACACACACACACACACACACACACACACTGTACAGATGTCACAACACACACACAGACACACACACACATAATCACCACCGACGAACCATCCCCCTGCATCATAAACTGTTAGCGGGGAAACCATCCTCTCTTAACTTTGAAAGAATTTTACTTTCCCTCCCTCCCCACCATCCCACGCTCCCCGCGCCACTCCCCCCCCTCCCCCCCCCCCCCCCCCCCCCCGCCGCCCCTCCTCCTTTCCCCACACCCACCTTTCCCTTTCCCCCCTCTTACCCCATTCCCTTCTTCACCTCAACTCGAGAACTTAACAGTTAGATGATGCTCTCTCTCTCTCTCTCCTCTCTCTCTCTCTCTCTAACTCGCCCCCCTCCTCCTCTGCACCCACTCCCACTCCCTTCTTCCCCACCCCCACCCTCCCCTACCACCGCCATAGTCTTCCCACTCCCCTATTTCCGATACCCCCCTACACACGCACACACACGCACGCACCACCAGCACCACCACCATTATCTGTTCCGTCCTTCCCCCGAGGGCTTGGCCAATGCGTCGATCCGCCCCCGGAGTGAGTCGTCACTCAGGTCCAGTCAGCCGCGACCGTCCCTCCCCCTCCCCCTGCCACCTTGTAGCCAGCCTACCTCTCTGAGGGCCGGACCCAACAGCCCACTTCGTCACATACAGCTCTGCCAGCCAAACAGCGCCGAGAGAGGGGGCAAGGGGTGGAATTAGGGGTCGGGGTGGGGGGGGGGTGGGGTTGAGGGAGGGGAAGGGGTTGACAGGTAGCCGGGAGACCTCCTCCTCCTCCTCCTCTTCCTCCTTTCCTTTTCTTCGGACCTTAACGGTCACCAGTGTTTACCTGCTGGAAGGTAGATACTGAAGGAGGGGGGGGGGGGGGGGGTAAGGAGAGAGAGGTGGGGGTAGTGCAGGTAGGCCAAAGCGAGGCCCTGGCCTGTCAGCTAAGTTGTCTCTGGGGACCCAGCCTTGGGCCCGCCAAGTGCAATTGGAGAGACGAGCGAGTTCTGGGGGTCACACTTCCATCAGCAATCGGTGCGGCTGCCCGCCTGTGTAGCCGTCGTGGTCGTGGTCGTCGTCGTCGTCGTCGGGAGGGAGTAACTGGGTCTGGTGGTGGCGGGAGACCCCTTACCCGTTGCATGCAAGGTGTGGAATAATCTGTGGTGCTTGCTGGACTTACTACCCGTGGGTCTTGCAGAGAGGCTGGCGGACTGGCTGACTTGACTGACTCGACTGACTTGACTGACTGACCTTTGGCTGCTTTG
>JADBJO010003650.1:191664-201664 GCA_016801955.1 Conus betulinus | reverse complement strand
GAAATGTCAACAAGTTCGGTAACTCCTGGCCCCATGGTGAAACAATTCAAGGCACACAACTCCAGACCAACGCTGCTTTTGGTACCTCTGCTCGTGTGGCAAATATACAGACAAGACGTACATAGCGCTGCTTAGTTTGTGCCACTCCAGGTCCGATTTGCTTTCAAGATTTTTGATAAATGTTCTTGTTTTATGGTTCATATTCTGAGTTCTTAAACACATCACATTCCAAAGCTCCATTTACCCAGCACACTTTGATTCATGTTTGCGCTGTTACGCCGTGACGAGCCTCGAGACCAGTCGTTATCTCACGGCAAGTGGACGCGAAGAGAGGAGAGTCAGTTGAACTAAGTGGCGAGCGTGGACGGTGGAGTGGAGCTCTTCTGTTGATAATGCCCTCGGCGTGTGAGTGCCATGGAGCTTGGCGGCGGACCAACAAGTCCACAAGAGCTGGCCAGCCATTGTTGGGGGGTTTTGTAAGGCGTTACGGCGGCTCTGGCCCCTGTGTCTCTGGTTAGAGGCTACCTGCTAGGACTTTCTCAATTGTCGTCGTGGATTTCGCCTGTGGAACTGAACTGCGGAATTTCAACAAACTTAAAAGGCAGATCACTGTCCCGCCGAACGAAAGAGACGAACAAGTTACAAGACAAAACACGACGCGTTTCGTCCTCTTTGGTCCTTAAGACAGGACAAACTACATCCAAGACAACGAAAACGAAGAACGAGCAACCGCATGTCTCCTCAAATTGGGCGCCAAATGGATGTGTGCGGAACGTCTGTCTTATGTCGCATTCACCAGCCTGTTTGTTGGTCAGTGCAGGACTTGTCACGGACTTGGCCAAGAGACGCGAGCTGCTCAATTTCCGTCGCAGTTCATCAGCTTTTACTTTCAGTTATTGCCATTCTAGGTAGTGACAACTGGACAAGCGCGCAATCTGGCTGGGTGAACTTGCTCAGTTGCTGATGTAGAGTTCTGCTGAAGAGCTGAGCTTCATAGAACTTCAGTCCTTTGGAAATAGTTTGCGTTTAGTTCTTTCTCTCTCCCCCTTTCCCTTCCCCTATCTCTTTCCCCCCCCCCCCCCCCCCCCCCCCATCCCCCCCTCTTCTCCGTTCCCTGCCTCCTTTTTTTCAGTATAACATCACTTCAACCCCGTCCCTTCAACTATTCCTTTTTTTGCCGTTTTAACTGCATTTGTAAACTTGCTGCATTCTGACTCTCTTCTTTTCTTCCCCCTGCTCCAGTTAACGCCGCGTTTGCTGTTAAATTCCCAGCGCTGCCGCTTTTCTCAAGGCTGTAGCTGTATCTTCTCTTTGACGCTGAGTAACATTGTCTTGAGATCTGTTGCTAGTTTTCAAGCAACTTCATTTTGTAAATTACTTCTACTTTCAATCCTTGCACTCTTTTCCTAAAAAAAAATTAAAGCGGTGCAGTGTAATTACATTGGTGGTTTGAGAAGAACAAAAGTTTGTTATTTTTTTTATGTTAATCAAGTCATGCAATTTTTTTTTTTTTTTTTTTTTTTTTTTTTGTCTTTTCTTTTTTTTCTTTTTCTTTCTTTTCTTTCGTCTTCTGATAGCTATTATCATTTTTTACCCGTCAAGTTTAGCGTCAAATTCGCCCCCCCCCCCCACCACACATCCTCTACCTACCCCTCTCTCTCTCTCTCTCTCTCTCTCTCTCTCTCTCCTCTCTCTCCCCCCCCCCCCCTCTCTCTCTCCTCTCTCTCTTATGCCCTCTACCACACAACTCCCATTAACTCATGAAGTCAAATCTGCCAGAAAGATCAGGTGGCAATGTCCTCAGCTGCGTTCCGTTCCAATTTAGAAGAGCTGTGACTGGGGGGTAAATGAGGTGCGTGCAAGAAAAAAGTGAGAGATTAGATAGCTGGCAGGGGAGAAGGGGGAGGGACGTGCAGGGATGGGGGGGGGGGAGAGGCAGCTTTCTAGTGGAGGGTCCGGCGACAGTGAGAGATTAGAGAGCTGTCAGGGTCAGGGAGAAGTGGAGGGATGGGGGGGGGGGGATGGGGGGGGGGGGGGAGGGCTAGAGGGCAGGGCGGAGGGAGAGTGGACTTACGTAGGCGGTTGAGTACTGATAATTTGTATCATTGTATCAGGTCGTGTCCAAAGGCCTTTCTCCGTTTCGTCTGGTGGGTCTGTTCTTCGTCTTTCTGTCTCTCACCCCTCCACCCCCCCTCTCTCCGCAAACTCACTTAACGTTCCTGTCTCACTCACCTCCTCATTGTCACTCTCCCTCTCGTCTCTCACCTCATCCACGTCCCACCACCTCACTCCGTCTCCAATCTCACTCCTCTTCGGACTCCTCAGGGGAAGGCTCTCCCCTCCGCCATCTCTCGCCTCTCACGCTCAAAAGCGAAACCTCCTCCGTCTCCTCTCTCTCAAAGTCTCATTCCCGGTCGTCTCTCTCCTCTCCTCTCACTCCACTCTCACCCCTTCACTCTCTCTCACCTCTCTTTCCTCACTTCTCTCACGCTACTCCTCCTTCGCTCCTCTCACCACCCTCTCCTTTCCCTCTCTCACTTTTCTCTCCCCTCTCCTTCTCACCTCTCTCTCTCTCTCCTCTCCTCGTCAAATCTGTCTCCCCTCTCTCCAACTCAGTCTCTCTCTCTCCTCCATATCTCCACATCCCTCGGGTCCTCACGCTCTCACCTCAAACTCTCCTCCTGCTTCCCTCCCTCGTCTTCGCCCCTCTTCTCTCCACTCTCTCTCTCGGTAGTTCTGCTCCAATCCTCTCCGCTCTCTCTCTCGCTCCTCTCTCCTCTCTCTCTCTCTCTCTCTCTTCTTCTTCTTCTTCCTTCTCGCTCTCTCATATATAAGCGAGCGGGTGTAGAACAAAAGCGGAGGGCGACAATTGAATAAAGGTGAGCGTTGTGCGTTGAAGCGGTGACAGATCTCCTCCACCGCTGACTCTGGTGTCTGACTAAATGTACAACTAGCTATAGCTACCACCGTCACTTTTTGTCCGGGGTCGCTGACAGCCGGGAGACCGCCGACACCAGCACCCCTGTCAGCGGCTGTCCCCGCCTGTCATCCTTCCCAGCATGCAGTTTCCCTCACGGCATGCATAATGGAGTCCCCATCCACGATCCCTACCTGGCATGCATTATGGGATTGCACTCGGTGACGAAGAGGGTCTCATGGCCGTGCGTGCTCACATTATATGGCGGTCAAACGCAAATGAAAGAGATATTTGACAAAAAAAAAAAAAAAACAAGGAAAGAAAAGAAAAGACATGTGTATTTTACATTATTAATTACATTTATTGCCGCGGGCGAGAAAAAATTAAAGATAAAGGTTCCTTCGATTTCCTTTGTTTAGGGTTGTTTATGGACGGTTCTCAATGAAAGGAACCATGTACTAAGGCATGTAGACAGCGCACTATCTTGACATGTCATAAAACGTGTCGACATCCTCAAACATCAGGTCATTGCGTCGACCTGTGTGGCGCCGCCTTTTAATCTCAAAGATTGTAAAGAGTCGCATGGGGCGGCTACGCCAATAATTCGTAATCATATTATTAGAGTCGGGTTAGTGGCCCGTGTAACTCACCTCGTGTGCGACGAGAACAGACTAGAGACTCGTTCGCGGGACGAGGGTGGGTGATACGCGAGTGTTTAACACTGGCTTGCCAGATAATTCTCTCTCTCCTCCTCTAAGTCCTCTATCCTCCGACTCGCTCTCTCTCTCGGCTCTCCCTCACTCTCGCCTCTCTCCTCTCTCTTCTCTCCCTCTCCTCTCCTCTCCTCCAGGCTTCCGTCGCTCTCTCTCTCCTCGAACACACACACACACACACACACAACCCACCCCACTCCTCAAAAAACTGGCTGCAACAGAGCAAAGTCTTGCAACGCACACAAACGTGCGCGCACACAGACAAAAATCACACACTCAAACACCCGCGTGCCCCGCGAGCGCGCAGTCATCGCTCTCCTCCTCTCGCACTCTTCTCATCCTCTCACTCTACTCTCTCTCCTTCTCTCAAACACACACACACAGCCCCTCCACCCCCCCCACATCCCCCCTAACCCCACCCCCCCCCTCCACACACACACACACTACACAAGACACCACAGGGGAGGGACGGATGATTGTTGTGCAATGCTAAGTTTGGCCTGCCCCGTCCCTGCCGGGTCCCTCCAGGGTGTGCTACCTGTCCCATTATCCCCCACACCATCAGACCACTTGGCCCCCACCTGCCCCCCACCATCCAAAGGCGAGCTTCTCAACACCCGCTGCGCTGCTGGCCAGGTATCTAGAACCCCCACGGTTCCTCAACCTTTTGTCTCTGCATGCCGACCAACTGGTCACTTTCTGTCCTTCAAGACTGTGTGCCGGGTGAGGCAGAGAGCGTTCCTGATGGCCCACAGTGGAACCCTGTCATTGACGGCCCCTGGAAGACGAAGCCTTTGGTGAAGTAGTCTTCGGAGTGGGAGTTCGAGTTTTAAGTGTTGCTAGGTATGTGGCCAGAGACAAGAAACAGGGTTTGATCAGGGTGTCATCATACGGGAACAACCCCACCACACACACACACACATACCACCCACACGCACACATGCATGCAAACCACACGCGCGCGCGCGTTGCGATGCAACGCTCATATTGCACAAATCAACAAGACCAACCCCACACACACCACCCAACACACACAACACACAACACACCAACTACTACACTCACATTCACAAGTTTCGAGCCAAGGAACACACAGGTCAGTGCAAGAGAGCGAGAGAATAGTAGTAGTAGAGAAGACGAAAGAGAGAGCAGGAGTAGAGATCCTGTTCAGGTGGAGGGGTGGGCGGGTGGATGGAACAAGAATAAAAACAAACAGAGATGGATTCGAAAATCGCTAACAGCCTTATTTACTCTATAGAACTGATAGTCCCCATTAAGGGCAGATTCTGAAATAAGTCATGTTGATGCCTAGCCCTTCTGCTAGGCACCCCTTATGGGCCAAGGTCCTGTATTTAATACACTAACTCGTCTATAAAAAGGGTAAACATCACGGGCGTAACGACATCAAAAACATTGCTGAAAAAGAGCGCATATATCCAAAACGAGTGAAGTGCGAGAGGCGTAACGGGGGATCTCCACAGGGACACAACGGGCGGCGTGCACTGGTAACGTGTGGTGCCGGCAATACTCTCAGATTGGTATATAAATGCTCCGGCACTCGTGATTTCTTGGCTGGATTGCGCAGTCGAATCTCCGACTGGCCGTTTCTACCGAGTACCGTGCGGCACTCTTAGATGTCACCTTTGAGGGGGGGTGTGGGGGGTTAACATGGGTTCTGAACTCCGATTATTCCCACTATCAGTGTCCTCTCGAACTGACGATCTGTAAAGTCGAGTTCCGTGTGTCAACGCACGCATAACAGTAACACCTTTGCACACACTAATAATCGACCATCCAACTCAACTGTTCGGAAGGAGACGGCACCCAGGTTCTTGGCGCTTTGGTATGGATACAACGTTAGGGGCACATATCATCAATTTTTTTTTCATTTCCCCGAAGATAAAGTATGTGGGGCTGCCTTAACAATGGCGGTGATTAGAAACGGTCATGCACACACAAACACTCACTAACTTCCACTCCACAAAACTCCACTTCCCGTTGTTGGTAGATGGGATGATATTGTTCTGACCTGTCCCTACAGGGAAGTTTCCGCAAGAAGTATCATCCATCCTGCGGACAAACACGCAGAAGAAGAGAAAGAAAAGGTCCGATCCCCACCGGTGAAGCAGTATTTACCATAAAAAACCATCTGATAAAAAACAAACCAAAAAAAGAGTGGGTGGGGTGGTGAGTGTGTGGGGGGGGGGGGGGGGGCTGTCGATGAAACTGTATAGCTAAAGAAATAATAAGTCTATAAAGACTTTAGAGATGCCTAATACAGGCGAACAGGGTCACTAAGGCACAACAAAAAATAGAAGAAACTGTGGATTCCCCAACGGGAGAAAGAGCTTTTTCTCCGTTAGGTAAATAATAGTATACACCCAAATACAGGGTATGGGGGGGGGGGGGGGGGGGGGGGGGGGGGGGGGGGGGGGGGGGATCAGGACTATGGGACCCAAACAACTATAACAACAGACAAAAAAACAAAAAAGAAAGTAAACAAGTCCTTAAAGGGACAAGAATCATATTACTACTACTAGTTTTTAATGTGGAAGGTTCTGGGGTGTGAACATACCTGTGTGGCTGGAGAGCAAAAACAAACAAAAAACAAACACACACACACAACACACACACGCACACCACACACACACACCCACACACCACACAGAACCAGCAGGATCTGTTTTTGGAAAAGAGCGACTTGGCCGAACAAGGGAGGAGAGGTGGGGTGGGGGGTGGCCATGGGGTGTGGGGGTTGGGGGGGGTGATGGGTTGGGGTCTGGGGGAACATGTGCAGGGTTGGGGTGGGCGTCGCTGTATGTCCTTGTCTATACTACTCGCATGGAGACGGTGCAGAATGCTAGGATCTTTACAGGTATACAAATACTACAACACTCTTCGTACATTGTGCTTCAAGTAGAGTTACATCCGCAAGGGATACGTAGTCATGAAAGGGAATTCCCGTTTGTTTTTCAGGTCCCGACTAATTTCTCTCGGAGGTGCTGCAGCGAGTTTCGTTTGTTTTGTTAGACTGGGTCCGAGCATATTTCCTTGGTTATATCATTTTTGACGGATTTTTATGAAATTCGCGTCGTGATGTCAAGTGAAGGTGGTGTGGTATCAAAAAACGTGGGTGAGGTCCATAAATTCCTCATATCCAAACGCAGTCGAGAAAGGCGAAAGACTGTTTTTTTGACAGTCGACATGCCTATTAAGGATGACCCTTGATACCCCAAAATTATTGGCCAATTATCAGCAACGTTGGATGAAGGCCCGCTGAGGCCGAGCAGTCGTCGTCAGCTCTTTTCGCTGTAACCTGCAGTTTGAGCACCTCCCCCTCGATTCCACTGCGGCCCCCCCGTTGTATGTCTTTCCTTGTTGAACAACAAATCGAACTTGAGAAATAGTAAATATGTGCCGACAGCCAATGCAAAGAGCCTCTCGTTACGTCGGTCGACAGAATATAATTGCTCGTCTTGTCGCTTTTTATAAACGTCCAGGGAACTCACGAACACTCTTTTGAATATCTCTTCTATTCTGTGCTATATGAAATCGAGTCCTGGCCGAACACCCACACCGGGACGGCAGTCGGAGGCATCTCCAGAGAATTAGCAAAGGACCAATCACGCTAAATACCTTAGCACTCTCCCCACAGGGACACACGATGCACAGTGACCTTGTCCGATAAAATGCCACGAATGTGACCTAGGGTGGGTGGCGCCTCGGGTGCACTTTAACTATACGCAGCGAGACGACGTCGCTATCACAACTGAAAGTGAAAAATCACGTATAAAAAACAGTGAATAATACCGCGATGTAGAGGTTATAGGAAAACGTCATACCGGGACTACACGGGCACACATACAAAAAATACAAAAGAATAGACAGCGGCCCCAAAAAAAGCCAGTGAAAGTTGCTCTCGCTATAATAGGCTACTGATTCGATATAAAAACCAATGTGGGCCTGAAGAGATCCCGGGGCGTGAACATCGACCGATTAGAACAACAATCAAGCAGCATCGAGGGAGATGATTGTTGAGCGGCGGGAGGGGAGTCTGGCGTGTGCCCAGCCACAAATGCTCTAAAATGCTCGCATAAGTTTCACGTTTCCCAGTGTCCTACACACTCCATGATCAATGGCAACGCTGATATTAGTCTAAATTGGACGAGGGCGAAAAAACTACGGAGCAGCCCAAAGGAAGAATAGGCGCTAAGCACTTACAGGCGGCTCGACAGAGGAGGCAGGGCTGGAAGAAAAGGAGACCGCCGAAAAATAGGTGTCTGGCACAAAAAGCCCATCACAACCAAAAATGTATGGTTTCCGCATGGTGACATGTACAACCGATTCAGAACTGAGAGCGATGAGAAAACTGAGTGAAACAAAGGGAGGAGGGGTGGGTGAGACTGATAAAGCTATTGAAACACAGTGCCGTCGGGTGGCGGACAGGCCATCAAGCGAAAACCATCGAGTGGCGATGGATCCGGCAGACGCTTAGGGAGTGGTCTCCGTTTCCTCCTAACATGGGTCAACGAAAGCATTGTACATTGCGGCGTGTTTCGGCTGTAACCGGGCGTAGCACCAAGTGTAATGATGTGCGGCTTCTGGGAAGGTTTCTCTCTAGAGACAAGAGTTGAGTCTTCGAAACAACGGTCACTGGGGGGGCCCGGATCGCGGGTGGCGGTCATCAGAGCCAGCGCCCCCACACATGCCGGCCCCCTCTGGGGACACACTTTCCTTACCGTCCCCACTGCCCACACACAAAAAGCGAATTCTGAGTGTGCGTGTGTGGAACGCCAGTCACGCCCGGCATGTGGCCGGGTGTAAAGGGGAGAATGGGTCGCACACAGCGTCGGAGAGGGGGTGGGTAACAGTGTGTAAAAGCTGGCACTATCACAGGAGGGGGGAAAGATAAAGGACAAACGCTAGGAAAATCTGGAACACAAACATGAGTCATTGGCAATGGACCTTATTGACAGAAGGTCACACAGTATGGAACGCAGCGAATCTCCTCGCTCGACTCATCTCCTGTCAGCATCACAATCTCAAAACAAAAAAAAAACAGCAAAACAAAAAAAAACCTCGGCGCGTCTCGCGCGATCGGGTGGGCGTGGGTAATTAGCATAACAAAGGCACCGGGGGTGCGGGCGGTACAGTCGACTGGCGGTGGACGTGCGTGCGTCGTTCACGACGGGCATGTGCTATGACTCGCGTGGAGAGAAGCGCGTGACTAGGATCTTGTCCGCGTATAGATTGTGATGTGTGTGGGTGCGTGTCGGTGGTGTATGTGTCTTATTGGGTTGCGTAAATGCTTGCGAGTGATGTGGTGTGTTGGGGACAGCTCTGTGTTTCTTGTGATAGCGGGAGTGTGACTGGAGAGGGTTGTGCTTGGTGGGTGTGTTGACCGTGATGTTGTTTGTTGTTGGGTGTGGATGTTTAGGGTGGGAGGGGTGTGGGGGGGAGGGGGGGGGGGGGGGGGGGGGGGGGGGGCCGGCTCAGCTGGCCCCCTACAAACAATATGAGAAGATGATCGCAAATAAAAGGGAACGGGGGGAGGGAACGACCTGAGGAAAGGGGGGTGGGCTAAGGGGGGGGGCTGGAGGCGGAAGGGGACGTTCATAAAGATGAACATAATACTATCTGTTTGATGGACTCACGTCTGTACCTGGTAGGGGGGTGGGTATATACCGACATGGACGCTTTTCAATGCCTTAGTTTATTGATGTGTGATGTTGATGGTGTGTGGGTGTGTGTGGTGGGTTTGGGTTTTTGGGGTTGGGGGGGGTTTTGGGGGGTTGGTGTGCTGCGTGCGGCTGCGTGCGTGGGTATTCGTGTTTGGCTGTGTGTTATTGTGTGGTCGCGTAGCAGAGAAAAAATAAACAGCAAGCGAGAGAGAGCAGGCGGTAGCAGACATAGGGGCGGCATGCAGCCCATACATACAGACAGGTAGCGGGTGGTGGCAGGCACCCAGTATAACCGCAGACAAGACAGACAGACCGACGACCGAAGCACCGCCCAAACAGACCGCCAGCCGATAACCCACTACTAGTACTGAGGAAGAGGGAAATTTTGGTGTGAGGGTGGATGGAAGAGCTCCAACCCCACATGGCTATCCTATTTAAGTCTACAATAGAGGGGTGGCTCAGGTGTCAGAAAAAGCCCACGGGAGGGGGGGGGGGGCGTTCTGGTGTGTCGGTGGGTGTCGTTGTTGTGTGGGGGTGTGCTGCAACGCGCCTGGGTTGAGGCGACTGTCACCATTGTCTCAACCTCGCCTTGGTGTCGATGGGTGCCAGTCCCGCGTAGGGTAGGTGGAGTACTGGCGGCGGTGGACAGGACTACAGCTTCCAAAGCAGCTCGAGAGACCTCTCGAGAG
>JADBJO010003650.1:174164-186664 GCA_016801955.1 Conus betulinus | reverse complement strand
GGAAGGAGGAATAGATGTAAGTAAGTCGACCCCCCCCCCCCTTCCCCCCCTTCCCCCTTCCCCCCCCCCCCCCCCCCCCCCCCCCCCCCCCCAAAAAAAAAAAAAAAAAAAAAAAAAAAAAAACCGTACATATTTGATACATCGGATCTGTACGCATACGATATCATTGGGTCGTCTATGCATAAGTATGTCATCATGCTATCAAAATCTTATGTTTTGTATTATGAAATATTTCAGTTTTTCCCACGTACGTTCCATACCCCTTTTTTCCTTTCGTTCCTCAACATAGTTTTACGAAGAGGCAGGCAAAATTGTGCGTGTGTGCATTTTTTTTTTTTTTTTTTTTTTTTTTTTGTTTTTTTCAGTTTGTTGACGTTTTCAACTAAACACACAGAAAAATAACAGCAAACAAAGTTAGGCGTTATTGTTTATAGCACAGTCAACCACGTTCAGTGTTTTGGCACGAATATTGATAATAACAATCAAAAAAATTCTTTCCAGATCAGATTAGCTAAACAGAAGAACTGTGATAACACACGCACATACGCGAATGCGCGCTTCTTTACAAGCACTATGTTGTGTAGTATGTTCATTGTTCCGTGGCCGTCAACGCACACCCTGGTTTCAGTTGCACAGGGACTTAAAAATGCCACGGTCTCCTGACACAACTTCTGTTTTTCAGTGATTCCAGACCCCACCCTTCCCTTCTCCTATCCATTTCCCTCCCCTTTCCCTTCATAGTTGTTGACGCTGTCTTTTCATTCTTTGTCCAGGTCTATGTAATCATGAGAATTATTCATAAACCTCAGAAATAAAACTAATTTCCAAACAACCTTCACAGCTGCCCTTCATCATTTCAGCAGAAAATGAAATGCTAGGCCTTTGGACATGTTGATGTTACATATGTGTTTGGTGTGAATCATGTTCAGTTAAAATCAACAAGATAAAATACACCTCATGTCTGCTTCCCCCTACCACAAGTTACATTGTGATATTGATCTCTATATTCTATCACAACAGATCCCCCTCGTTCCCCCTCCCCCCCCCCCCCCCCCCCCCCCCCCCCCCTCCTTTTTTTTTTTTCAAAGTGATAACAATTCTGACTCTAATATAAGATAATGATAGCGGATTTCGATATTTTATTACTTTTACGTAATTTCGCTCCCTACGCACTGAGGACTCGTGACACAGACTACACGGACGAGCTAGCACGCGGTGACGCTTCTGTGTTGAAACTAAGACTGAAACGGCTTTTATTATCATCACTAAATAAGCACTGTTTTGTGTGATCGTTGTGACATGTATAGGCCTGTTATAATCAGTTTTATATCAGTGTTAGATCAACCATCCTGAATACACAGTCTCCGCCCCAACACTCCCCACCTCACACTCCTAACCCCCACTCGCGACCATCCCCACCGCCATTTTCCCTGCTGCAGCGGACGTGACCGGCATTGAATGTAATATGAAGAGAATCTCCAAATTGATGTTCTGGCCAATAGATTGCTTCAGAAACAGCCATACTACTATGAAGAGAATCTCCAAATTGATGTTCTGGCCGATAGATTGCTTCAGAAACGGCCATACTACTATAAAGAAAATCTCCAAATTGATGTTCTGGCCGACAGATTGCTTCAAAAACGGCCATACTACTATGAAGAAAATCTCCAAATTGATGTTCTGGCCAATAGATTGCTTCAAAAACGGCCAAACTACTATGAAGAGAATCTCCAAATTGATGTTCTGGCCCACAGATTGCTACAAAAAACGGCCGTACTTATGTATATGAGGTGCATCAAAAGTATATAAGCATGTATCCGTAACAACTCCACCACCCCAATCCACAAATTGATAATGGTAATCATGATAACAGTTGTAGTGATATAATAATAATAACAACACAACAATAATAATAATGATGATGATAAAAATAGTAATAATAATGTTGATGATAATAATGATGATGATACGAACAATAATAATAATGATATATAATAATATGATGATGATGATGATGATAATAATGATAATAACAACAACAATAGTAATAATGATAATAATAATGAAAATAATAACATCTATTCGCAGCACTTGGAACTGGAATTTTATTCAAGAACATTCTATTATCGGCATGTGTTCTATAATTCAGACGAGGTGAATGTCATTTTCAGCTGAATCAGATATGCCACGGCTGAGCCCCATCGTGAGAATCTGCCTTCTGGATGACAGCTAAGGTCTCAACGCTCTAATCTTTTCTGCACACACACACACACACACACACACACTGTATGCTCGCCGCCGGGCTGCCCAGCGAGGAACGGGACAGGCAAACAAGGGAGGTAACGCTTCCTTCGAGCAGAGATAACTCTCTCTCTCTCAGGGATGGTACGTTCTTGAATCGGCTACGAACGCTGGCCAGTTCGCCGACAGCGGGACGGTGTGGGTTTTATTTGCTGTCTGCCCTGTGCGGCATAGCTCAGTTTTCATGGCGACGGTATCGTGTCATTACTTCGTCAATGCGGGGCCCTTCCACTCTCTCAGTCATCCGCCTTCAAAAGACACCGCCAATAAATGGCGGGAGCTTGTCACAGCCAGCGTCGGTGGAGGGGGGTGTGGGCATAAAGTTGTCTGTTGTCATCTTCGCTTCCCCACTTTTCAAACCTCCCCCCTTGGTCCGAGTGTGGACTTAATGTGTAAATAATCGGCTCTGCTATCGCCCCCAGCGTCTTTGTTCTTCTCGCCCAACTAGGCTCTATTGTTGGGCGAAAAGCGATAAGATGGTCAGGCCCTCCAGACGTTCCACCTTTAACCTGTTTTCATGGAAACGGAAGCATTTATGAGAAAAAACCTGAAAAGTGTAGCATATGAAATTTTCTGGGTTCAAGACAGTTACAGACTCGTGGGCACCAGCTGCAACTTTGATTGTTTCAACTAAATTGTTGAGAAACAGGAGGAGAGAGAGAGAGAGAGAGGGGGGGGGGGGGGGGGGGGGGGGGGGGGAGTGGAGGTGGGGGCGGTTCCTAGTGCGGCAACAAGAAAGGTAGCCGCTGTAACCGGTATCGAAAAAATGTTTTCTCTTGTCTTTGAACAGTGATAGGTTCTGCCAATCGCATCTCCGCTTTGTCAGCTGGAAATGATTAGATTTCTGGATCCTTGGTTTCAACACTTTGCATGTCCCTTCCCGCATCACTCCCTACACACACCCCGTCTCTCTCTCTCTCTCTCTCTCTCTCTCTCTCTCTCTCTCTCTGCATCTCTCTGTGTGTGTCTCTTTCTGGATCCTTGGTTTCAACACTTCGCATGTCCCTTCCCGCATCACTCCCTGCACACACCCTCTCTCTCTCTCTCTCTCTCTCTCTGGATCCCTTGGTTTCAACAACACTTCGCATGTACCTTCCCGTATCACTCCCTACACCACCCCGTCTCTCTCTCTCTCTCTCTCTCTCTCTCTCTCTCTCTCTCTCTCTCTCTCCTCTCTCTCTCTCTCCTCTCTGCTCCCAAAACATCTCTCCCTCTCTCTATTAAAGCATGACAGTAGGCCTACTCTGCTCCCAAACTTTTCTTGTTATCTCTCTAATGTAAGCAATTACGTCAACAGTACGGGGTAGTGATGTCCACACTGTTGCTTAAACTTTTCTTGTGCAACGCACACATAATGTCACGTATCAATTACGCTTCAACAGTGTAGGGACGGAGTAGTGATGTCCCACAAAAACAGGCTGAATTCTCTCCATAGACGCGCAGCACAACTACTTCTTCTTCCAGCTGTACCTCTTAACAACAGATGAAAATCTAAAAGCGCTGAACATGCTTCCTCTGCGTAAGCAATTAGAATTCAACAAGGCATTATTTATGTTTACAATTTCGACAGATACCATGCCATGTTATACCAATGCCCTTTTTACAAACAGTTCTTCTGGCTTGAAGAAATTCCTTCTCCCCTACACACACATTGATCAATACATTACACACACATTGATCAATACATTACTCTGGACGATGTAATCAATACATTACTCTGGACGATGTATCTGGAACTCACTTCCACCGAGTCTACAAAAATGCGAATACATTCAAACTTTTCCTGAAATAAACGTTTTATGTCTCAATAATTTTGAACACACCGTCTAAATATGTAACTTACTCCATTAAATCATTCCATTAAATGCTCATCCCCATTCCCACTCTGTCTACCATCCCTTTTCTCCTACCCCTACCTCTACCATTCTCTCTCCCTCCCCAGTCCCCGCACCCCCCCCGCCCTCCCTCTCTCTCTCTCTCTCTGCTTTTGTTTGATTTGTTCCTTCTGTTTGACTACCCACCATGTCATTATTACATTTATGAATAGTCTGCTTGTCATTGTAGAATTACATTATAATCTTACTGTGTTGAATTGTCCGTGTAAATGATATGTGTTTGAAAAAACAATGTATGCATGACAAGAACAAATTGTAAGACTGGGCTTTGGCTTAAAATCTTCATCCTTGCGTATTAAAGATAAGTCAAATCAAATCAATCAATCAATCAATCAATCAATCTCTCTCTCTCTCTCTCCCTCCTCTCTCTCTCTCTCTCCTCTCTCTCTCCATAAGATCTCTCTCTCCATAAAGAAATTCCATAAAGAGAAAACCTGTTTGGGGCCGTTATAGCCGTTAGTAACGGCTATTCTGGTAAAATAAAACATCGGGTATCATTCGTGATCCATAGTGAACATACCTACAAATTTTCAGAAAGATCGGCCCAGAAGTTTTTGTCTGGAGCGAGTGTGGAACACATTTTGACCACGGACAGACACACAGACAGCATTTCTTCGTTCCCATTCTAAAGTACTCCCTGTTCTATAAGAACTGGGAGTACACACACACACACACACACACACACACACACACACACACACACGCGCACACAACTTTACTTAGATCTTTTAAAAAGATATCATTCCTCACTGACTGACCAAATAATCAGTATGATCACCTAGCTCAAATATCAAACGCATCATTGACAATGTATGAGCATCTCGGCTTGCTTTCTTGACACAACCATTTGTTACACCTGCTTAATTTTAGCCGATTTTCAGCTTGCTTTCAGTGCTCCGACCCCACCCCTCCTCCTCCTCTCCCACCTCTCCCCTTTCTCTTCTTCTTCTTCTTCTTGTTTCTTCTTGTTCTTCTTCTTCTTCTCTTCTTTCCATTCTATCCAACATTTTTAGTTTATGTTGTCAGAAAATCTCTCTCTCTCTCTCTCTCTCTCTCTCTCTCTCTCTCTCTCTCTCTCTCTCTCTCTCTCTCTCTCTCTCTTCTTCTATTTTTTTTCTGACACCTTTTCTTTTACAAATTTCAGAAACTCCACTTTAGGACAGGGACGTTAAAGACAATACACTCCTTCCTCTTCATGTACCACCTCCCCCCACCACACCCTGTCCACCGCCACCACCGCCTTCCCCCACTCTCCTCAACCCGGCGGCGCATCGCTAGCCATGGCGAGCGCGGGGGTGGGGGTGGGGGTGCCGGGGGTGCCGGGGGCCGGGGAAGGGGGTCAGGTGATGATTCACTGGACTCAGAGCGGCCCCAGCGTCCAGCCGCTGTGCGACCGCAGCGGTCATCGCTCTGCCGACGAAGATGATGACCCTGATGAGGAAGGTAAGGAGAGAGAGAGAGGGGGGGGGGGGGTGGGGGGGGGGGGGGCGGGGGAGAGAGAGAAGAAGGGAGGGAGGAGGAGAGAGAGAGAGAGAGGAGGAGAGAGAGGATGAGAGAGAGGAGAGAGATGAGAGAGCGAGAGAGAGAGAGAGAGAGGAGAGAGAGGAGAGAGAGAGAGGGAGAGGGGGGGGGGGGGGGGGGGGGGAGAAGAAGAGAGGGGTGAGAGAAGAGAAGAGGGAGAAGGGAGAGAGCAATACAATGAATAATATCTCGTTATGTTTTAACCGCCCCAACGAGAGAGAGAGAGAGAGGAGAGAGACGAGAGAGAGAGAGAGGATGAGAGAGAGAGAGGAGGAGAGAGAGAGAGAGAGCAACACATTGACATGTTTGTTATTAGGCTTAAACTGATAGGTTCTGTTATAAAGCTATAAAACCAGAATATACATTAAGTTGACTGCTGCAATGAATCAACTAAATCAGCAGCACATGAGCATGGTCTGAACTTGATTTTTTCTTCTCTTCATTTCAGCAGGCCTGAAACGGCTAGTAAGCAAGTAACTTGCAACACCCACTTTAATGAATTTAGCGAACTTTTCGATTCCAGTTCGCGTTCAGTGCATTCGTGACTAGGACTACGTATTGTCATTTGGAGTCGCATACTGCAAGAATAAAGCGGACAGTTAAGGAGAAATTCCACAAGTAATTAAATTGGGAAGTCGACACCTACTTGACAAGGTGAAAACAAACATAAGGCACTTTTCGTTTTCTTTCCGGGGTGCGGGAATAGCTCAGTGGTAGAGCGCCGGACTCGTACCCTTGGGGTTGCGGGTTCGAAATCTCCGCTGGGCCGTTTCGGTACAGGGGGATTTTTCCCTCGGAGTTAACATTGGTTCTGACTCCATTTCCCATACAGTCTTTCGAATGAGACTATAAACCGAGGTTCCGTGTGTGAACGCATGCATAACATCTTGCACACACGTAAGATCCCATCACCAACTTTCGGAAGAGAAGGCTAGTTTGGCCGTTGGTATGGATGACACATTACACATAGGATGCACCCATCCCCGAAGTTGGAGGATGGTTGCCTTTATGGCGGGATTAAAAAAAAAAAAAACAAAAACAAAAACAAAAACGGGTCATACACACAAAACTCCACTGCCTTTGTTGGGTTGATCCTTGTCTTTCTATACAGGGGATGTCCGCAGGAGTATTAGCCTGCGTACGCAGAAGAAGAAGAAGAAAAAAGATTCCAGTCTTCCCAGGCGAGTCAGTAGCAAATTAAGCTCTGAGCAGGAGCCAGTCGGGGCAGAAAATTCCACATGGCTCTCATGAGAATCAAATCCACGACCTCCCAGCCGGGAATACGCGCCGCTAGCCACTTCGCCACGGCGCTAGTCCCCAAAGCAATTTGCCCCCATCAGGCAGCGTAACAGGTCAATGAGAGAGAGAGAGAGAGAGAGAGAGAGAGAGAGAGAGAGAGAGAATGTCCAAACATGGATGTGAGCTATTGCGCCTTGATGCAGACAGTCAATAGCCTGATCATTATCCTGGCGTGCGCAGTAAATCAGATATTTGACCTTCCAGATTTACTTGCACGATCCAGAAAACTGAGTAAAAGTAGGCTAGTCTTATTTGCAGTGGAGAGGACGGGCGTGATCATCCCCTTATTTGGGTGGGTTGGGGGGGGGGGGGGGGGGGGGGGGGGAGGGGGGAGCAGATTTCAGCACCTACATCTTAATGTCAAGGGATTTGAAAAAAAAAAAAGCCCGTGTTTGTGACTATACGAGAGCAATGTAAGGTTCTCATCACAGTGATAATGGGGGGGGGGGGGGGGGGGGGGGGGGGGGGGGGGGGGAGAAAGAAAGAGTTGACATCGTTAGCAAAGGACCAGCTAAGCACGAACATTGCAAGAGTGCTTCGAATATCTGAAAGTGTCGTTTCGAAAGTCCTGAAGCGATTTCGCCGAATGGATCAATGGAAAGCTGGCGTCAAAAACCCCAGTGGCGGTTTTAGATCTAAAATTAGAAAGAGCTCTGCTCAACCACTTTCTGGGCTCCGTGTTTCCGACTGCTGTGAGGCTTTAAAGGGACATTAGCCTACTGATGCATGTAACATTATGTCTAGTTTGATTTGTTCATGGATGACCACGCTGAAGAAACTTCCTTGGATGGATTTCAAAAGAAGAACTTAAAAAAAACAACAACAACAAAAAAACGTGATAAAAAAAAGTGAAAGGAAAGCTCAGGAGAAAACTGATGGTGGGTGAGACTATACTGTACAGTAAACGATCAATGGAAGTACTTGTTTATTGTTGTTGTTGTTGTTGTGTTGTCTTAAAATGATAACCAGATGACTGACCTGAAGAACACCCACAGTGTAACAGAATGGCGAAAGTCCTCTGAAAAGTGTAAAACTAAAATGCGCACATATGATGTGTGGTCTAACAACCAGTGGTCTGAAAATCATGTCGTGGAGCTATGTATAATACGTCAGTGTCGATGATCTAGTCTTCCTGGAAGGAGCAATGAACTGTTAAGAAGTACATGCACGTGCTACAGGACCAGTTCCATTCATCTGTTCAAAAGAAGACAATGCCTCCATTTGCAAGTCTCGTAAATCAAAACAGTGGAAGCAGCATCAGTCTGCTCCATTCTTCCGTGGCCACCACAGCCACCCGGTATTAGTCCAACTGAAAAAGGTTCGGCCAGTTTTGAAGAATCAGGTAAAAAAAGTGAGATGCGCCACACATTGCCACACTAGCGGCCCTGAAGTATGGACTCACAGTGGCGTCAAACGAGGTGCTCGTTCGGTGCCTTCAGAACCCTCTTCACTCACTGCGCGAGGTGTACGGCTTGTTCCGAGTCAAAAGAGCCACCTAACCCAGGAATTAAAGCATCAGAACCTCAAACTAGTAATGAATAATTCAGCTTTTCAAACTGGTAAATCACAGTGATGTCGCCATTTTGAAAGTTCAACAACGGTTTGGCACACACCGTCATACAGATGCCTGACTGGTTTTACGCATCATCCCAGCACGCTGTAATTCAGCTGATGCTAGCTAAGGGCCCTGTCTTTTTCAGACGACGAACTGCTACCCCCAGCCCCGCCCAGAGAGCGGCTGAGTTACACCAGGTACCAGCTGGAGCTGCTGAACGGCATCTTCAAGGCCGTGCGCTATCCTAATAGCGTACAGAAACAGCTCATCGCCAAAACGTGGGGGCATCAACAGGGAGCAGGTCAAGGTCAGTGACTTTATCTTGAGAGAGACAGACAGACAGAGAGAGAGAGAGAGAGAGAGAGAGAGAGAGAGACAGACAGACAGACAGACAGACAGACACAGAGAGAGCGACAGAGAGAGACAGAGGCATGAGTAGTGTATGTGTGTGTGTGTGTGTGTGTGTGTGTGTGTGTGTGTGTGTTTGCCCTGAAATTTCAGCGATGCATGATGATTATATAGACCTATGAAGAGAGCGGGGTGATTTTGAGGCATAAGCTGTATGTTTTTGTGCTAGTGTGGAGCAAAATTGCTGGTCTCGATAACATTTTGGATCCATCATGTTCTATGCACTGCCTATCAAAACTGGGCAGCCCCTTCACCCCTCCCTTTTTCCCCTTGTTTTTATTGTTCCTTATTCATCTGATATCTTTGTGGTGTTTTAAGGGAAAACCCTTCGGTGAAAAAATCTAAACAATCTGACCCGTCTGTAATGCCTCTTTCCATGCTGCTTGTCAAGCTGCCTTACTCCGCTGAAAAATAAGAGACAATAAAAACTTCTCTTGTTTACAGATCTGGTTCCAAAATCGTCGACGGAAGGACGTGGTGATGAGCAAGACGAGCACAGCTCCAGAGGCTGACAACTCCACCAGCTCATCTTTGGGGTCTGCCTCTCCTGCCACATCCTCCAGTTCTTCGCCCAACGCACGAACCTCAGATCTTTCACACCAGTGGTAGCTTACCAGGCAGCAACAAGACCAGTTCAGAAACAGACAAGAACTCTGACGATCAGAGGGACAGTGACAAGCCCCGCATGGTGCCAGAAGCAGTCATCAACGGCTGTATCACAGAGCTCAAAAGATTCAGCGACGAGAAATTGAAGGAGAGGAAGGAAAAGCGGAAAGCTAAGGGCAAACGCCGAGCTCACGTGAGTGCCTCCAGTTCTGGTACCGCCCATTCCAGTCTTCAGGGCGGGGCATCAAACTCCGCTCAGCCAACCAGCAGGCTGTTTCAGGCTTACGACATGGTAGCCCCGCCCAATAAAGTCACGCCCACCGCTGCTTTCCTGGACACGTCAGCCAATCGTTTCAACCATTCCATAACAGCTCCGCCTTCAGCAGTCCACGAGACCATCTGGCTGCGGCGGCCAGCATGCCACGGTTAGCCTGGGATGGGCTGGAGGCGGGAGCTTACGGAGGGCTGGGCAGTGCAGCGGGACTGAGCATGGCCCTAATGCCCAGCAGCCAGCCCCAGACTGTTGGTATGGGCATGGCAGCGCCCCAGGACAGTCTGCCTGTTCTTTCTGACCTCTTGACCTACCGCCAACAAATAGACACAGGCAGTTCCGCCCATGACAATCGCGAGGCGTCTCTGCCTCACTCCTCTCTGTTGTCCCTCCAGCAGCAGTTCAAGCAGAGATCCCACTAAACTCCTGGACCTGGGCTCTGTGACTTCGAACCCTGTACCCGCCCCACCTTCACCATTCTCCATGAACCGCGTGTACCCTTTTCCCTTCATAGCCGACCCGCCCATCATGTTGTCCAGCCTTCATCAGCACGATCCTCTGCATCACTGGCCCCCACCCTCACCCTGCCCCTCCTCCCCCACCGCCTCCGCCTCACTTCAACTCCATGGCTGCCATGAACAGTATGGACCCCTACAAGTCGGTCAGGATCTCGTCACTTGCCAATCCCTACTTCTCCAACCCCCCTCCTCCTCCTCCTCTGCCCCCCCTTCCCACTGGTCTCCTCCTAGACCCGACCCTGCCTTGGGAACTAGCTTCACTCAGCTATAAACTCAGCTGGACCAGCGTGCCTTCTGATATTTCAGACAGCCATGGGCTACCCACTGTGGAAAAAAAAGACAAAACGAAACAAAAATAAAAACATGTGCCTTCCAAATACTGTCTTTAGAAGCTCGAGAGATCCCACGGCATATTCGAGCTCGATTATTGGCAGCATGACAGGTGAATTTTGCGGTCTCAGTGTCTCTACTACCAGGGATAATTTTGTGTCCCTGATTATACACGGACATATACATATCAAGGCTACCTCGTCGTCGCTTTTCAGCATGTATTCGACCCCTTTTTAGTGCATAATCCAGAAACTGAGAGCACATTCCAGTGTCTGTATTTTAACATGATATTTTTTTTTCGTGCCCACCGTCTGATTTCTTTACATTGTTCATTTGTTGTAGACTGTGAATTACCCACTACGCTGGTGCCACCTGTCCATCGACTTCAATCGTTGTCATGACGGCAATATCTCCTGGGCTTATGAGCGCTTCGTAATTTTGTCCAGAACTGTTGAACAGTTTTAGCTGTGTCTGGTGATCTCATCTGACTTTTGCTTTTGAGTGAGCGATGAAGTGTGTGTGTGTGTGTGTGTGTGTGTGTGTGTGTGTGTGTGTGTGTGTGTGTGTGTGTGTGACAGAGAGAGAGAGAGAGAGAGAGAGAGAGAGAGAGAGAGAATTTGGTGAGGACCAAGTCAAACTATGTGTACCTGTATCCTCTCTCTCTCTGTCTGTGAGAGAGAGAGAGAGAGAGAAAGAGAGAGAGAGAGTGAACTCTGAACAATTTAATGAATAGACCATAGACCCATGTCATTGGGAGTGGTTACAAACAGAATCGATTTGTATCACTGCAGAAACACAATTTATACATTCTGTAATAATGCATATGTACAATGCACATTTCCACTTCATTACTCATTCGAGTGAAGAGAGAGAGAGAGAGAGAGAGAGAGAGAGAGAGAGGAGAGAGAGAGAGAGAGAGAGAGAGAGATACCCGAGCTATATCACGTATATACAGCTGAATGATGATTTTCATACTGGCTAAATGATTACATGAAAATATGCATCTACACCATCATTTAACTTTATCTCTGAATACACTCTTCCTCACTTTCTTTTCCGCTGTTTCGAGGACAGTAGTATTACCGTTTGAATGCTGAATCTCCTCAAGGGTAACAAAATCCAAGCGTCTTATCTGTAGAAATTGTGTTCAGCCGGGTGGGACTATTCAAAGCAGACAAACACTGCTGCAACTGAACTTTTAAGCGCCCAGAGCATTTCAGTTCAATGCATTTCGAAAGATGGACAACTAGAGTCCCAAAGACAGTACAATGGCGCCGATGACCACAACTTGTGCGCACATAGGCACTGTTAACATAATTCAACATCTGAGTGAAAATGCGAGACATTTTTTAAGATGGCGATTTCATAGTTTTGAATTGTGACTTTTGCCTGTAATCGAAAGTGTAAAACTTGTTTGGATTACTCATACCTGAGTCAATGTGTTTAAAGAAATCAGCGACTTAAACGATTCCAAAGACAAGGATGCGCGAAAAACTCAATACCACTATTCTTCAGAGTTCTTATACTAGGCCACTTTCTTTCTATCATAGAAGCTTGACAGCAAAAAGGTCACACACTGTAGAAACATGGCCATGTACGAATCTTCGGGAGAAGTCGCAGTACTTCTGGCAGGGTCGTCGATAATTATAACTTATGGGTTTTGACCCAACAAACTTCAGCAGTGTATTCAAGGATTCATCATCTGATTGTGGTAATGATGTTGCTGGGAAAAGTTTCAAAAACTGAGAATGTGATTCCGCTTGAACGGATTACGGCAATGACATTGGTTTCTGAAA
>JADBJO010003650.1:99164-169164 GCA_016801955.1 Conus betulinus | reverse complement strand
TTTGGAGACAAGTCAAAATGAAGGGCAAATCCAAAACAAATCAGGCAACAGTACACTCACAGCTTTTTCCGCTAAGTCCAGTCGTTACGAGCAATGTTTGAGGCTTTAAAATGCAACTCTACGGGCTATATCGGAAACAATGCTATTTTCATTCCTGTCTTTAGTTTTCCATTGATAACACGGCGAACACAGAGAAAGATGAGGTTTCTGAAAGACATTTGAAAATCTTTTGTTTCCTTTACAAAAATAAAGAAAAAGTGGAAAAGAAAAAAAAAAATAAAAAAAAGAAAGAAAAAGAAAAAAAAAAAACTTGCTTCATTTGTATCTATTCGTTGTCTTGGTAATATCTAAGCGAAAACGTCATCGCTGTAGAAGGCCTACATTGCACATTCAAAATGGATGAAACTCCCAAAGGAACTTTCGTCCCACCGTCGAATTAGACAGACTATGGTAAGTCTTGACTCTGCATGTAGGTGTCTCCTAACCGGCACACATTCATGCAACTGACATTTGTTGATGCTGTATTTCTGGCAGTATGCCCCTACTAGTGTCTTCTTAGAGAGTGCCAACGTTAGACTTGTCCTTAAGTTGGAATGTTTAGGGACGTGAAAAAAAAAAAATGACATCACTAGATCTAAAAATGAACACCACCACCCGAAAAAGAAGAATTGCAATTATGCGCTGTACAGAATATCTCAATAGGACGGCTGTAAAAGAATCTTATGATTTTTGAAAGATAAAAAATCATGGCCCTTTTTGACGTTGACATTCACTTGAGATCTGTGACTGCATTACGAGGCCTCTGAATACACACAGGAGTCACGTGACGTCCCCCCCCCCCCCCCCCCCTCCCAAATCAAAGGTCGTGAGAGGTTACGTCAACAGACTAAAGGTGATGAACAGATCGAGTTACCATTGCTATCGCACTCAGCTGACACGCAATCACATCGTTTCGAGCTTTCAGAGTGAGATTAAGGTATGATCGAACGCCATCCATTCAGACATTCGCAAAAAGAGGAAAATCTACGGCAAGTTTCATTAAAACCTTTCCCGTACTCCGTGGGTGTGAAATCCAACACCCCCCCCCCCCCCCACCCCCACCCACCCACCCACCCACACTTTTTACATTGTAACTCAAAAACATTTAAATATGCATCCCTGACACTTCATGACTTTGTCAATAAACCTTTGTTTTACATACCCACTGAAATATGTCTCCCTGTGTTCGTAAACGAACCAGTCAATAAACGAAAAAGGTTTCATTACATCGTGTCTTCATAGTAATGACTTGGCCCTAAGGAGGGGGAGGGGGGGAGGGGGGGCTGGAGGTTGAAGATGTAAAAACTGGGAACATGAAATTATATCGAATTACATCTTCAACCTCCTCCCCCCCCCCCCCCCCCCCCCCCCCCCCCCCCCCCCCCCCCCCCCCCCCCCCCCCCCCCCCCCCCCCCCCCCCCCCCCCCCCCCCCCCCCCCCCCCCCCCCCCCCCCCCCCCCCCCCCCCCCTTAAGTTCAAAGTTTTGCCAAGTCATTACTATGAAGACAATTTAGTTGTTGGCCTGCGCTTGTTTTTTCCCACCACTATTAGATTGTTCGTCTTTGTATTTGTCTGACTTTATTCAAGTTTAAAAGGCTGTGCCAGTCTTGAATAAAAGTTACTCTGTGTTAGGTTTCCTTATGGGAGCAAAAACTACCCCACTTGTTTACTGTTTTTCGAGCGAAGCACGCGCGCGCGCGCGCGCGCGCGCGCGCGCGCGCGCGCGCGTGTGTGTGTGTGTGTGTGTGTGTGTGTTTGCCCTCCCCTCTCTCTCTCTTTCCCTCCCTCCCCCCTCCTCACATCTCTGTCTGACTCGCCGCCACATACATAAGCACATGATGTCACGAATGCTCGGGTGCATTTATGACAGAAATGATGCTAGACAGACGAACATAATTATAAACGTCATTACATACATCCATCTGATACTCCGATCGATCAAAAGAATGACACAATCAACACCGACGCTTAGAAATATTACACGGCTTTTGTGAAAATCGCAGTGGTGTGGCAAACACTTGAAAACGCGTGATTTCATGCACAAGCATGCTGAAGAGGTAAGTCATGTTTTCTTCACCGACAGTTGGGTGTGTGCGCGCGTGCGCACGAGCGCTCGCTCACCATGTACGCATCTGTTACTGCCTTACTCATTACGTAAGGAAAGTCATAGTTCTTTCTTGGAGTAACTCACGATTTACTGTACATCCACAACTAACGGAAAGCTTCTTCAGGAAAAAGCTCGGTTACATTACACCCACGGCAATACGGTGAGGTCCAGTGGAGTAGCGCAGCGTGTCGGTTTTTAGTAATAAACCATTGGTTGTTGCACACCCACGGCGTACGGGAAGGCGCTGCGCCTTCATAGATAGCATGGGTTACTGTGCACACACGGCGTACGGTCAGAGTTCTACTTTATGTGCTGATACCAAGGATTGCTACACACCCACGACGTAGGCCTACACTTACTTACTTAGGCCCATAGCTCAAGGGTGATGCTCGACAACACTCCGCCGTGCAGTCGGTTCTGGGCTGCTCGCTGAATGCCTGTCCAGTCGGTCCGGTCTTGCAGGTTCCTCTCGGCTTTCACTGCCTGACGTAACAGTCTCCGGAATGGAGACCCTTCCTCTCTCAGGTGAATGTCTTGGTTTGATGTTGTCGATGCCTCTGTAACTTGATTTTTTTTTTTTTTTTTTTCTCTAGGAAGCGGTGTTAGCCCTTCGCAAACCCCTTTATCCTCGGGGCGAGGTGGTCCTGCCTTAGTCGCCTCTTACGACATGCATGGCAGGGCAGTGGGTCTATTCTATGCCCAACCCACAGGGCGGGAACTAGGGATCACTTCCTTTTCGACCACCAAGGGTTGCTGGTACACCCACGCCGTACGGCTCTTTTGTTGCTTTTTTTTTTTTTTTTTTTTTTTTTTTCAAATTCCAAACGTTACTTTACTAAATACCTTCTATGTATTTTCATGCTAAGGAAAAATGATAACATGTTGTGCCTTGTTCTCTCTCTCTCTTTCTCTCTGTCTGTCTGTCTGTCTCTTTCTGTGTGTGTGTGTGTGTGTGTGTGTGTGTGTGTGTGTGTGTGTGTTCCAAATTCTGTACGTACTTGGTCATATTCATTTTTAACTGTCTGTTTTTATACATGCTAATTATTGTACGTTTTAGTACATTACATATGCTCCCCCAGCCTACCCCCCACCCTCATTCTCTTCATCCCTTCCTTTCATTTTTTTTTTTTTCATTTCTCTTCTATTTTCATTTGATGTTCCACTATGATTGCATGAACGCTTTCTGTTTGCTTTCTCACATTATTTCATTTCACAGCATAATGTAGTCCCTACTCAGGGCGAGGACTGAATGTAAAAAAAAGAGCGTAAGTGCTCAGCTATTCTCCTCGTAATAAAGAATTGTATCTGATCTTATCTTAAAGCATGTGCATCCACGACGTATGGCACGCAAAAGTCTAGGCGACATACGGAAAAGGCAAGACGTCAAATCAGCACCGGTTTTTTTTTGTTTTTTTGTTTTGTTTTTTAAATTTCGCGCAGCTACAGTGAAGGCGCACTTTGTAATTAAGCTCCTATTTCTGTTCACCGTACAAAGTTCGCGGGCAAAAAGCAGCTTACAGAAACCTCTTTCCACTACAGCACAGTGTCTTTATTTTTCTTCCTTTACGTATGATGTATCTGCGAAGACTCCCCGTCAGGCCCTACCTGTGGCCGACAGCCGACATTTTGAGTCACATGCGCCGAAGGTCGGAGCGGAGTGGTATCCACGCGAGATTTCCGCGACCGTAGTATGTTATACTGATGATTTAATATATCAGATGAACGGAGAACGAATCATTATTAGACAGAAGAAAAGCTGCAAAGAAATGGTGAAAAACGTATGTCATTCGGACATTTTAGAAGTAAGTTATACTTACCAAAAGTTATACTTACGGAAACGTTTCCGTCTGGCGGCCATTTTTTATTTGGAGACGAACAGGAGAAGCGAAGCTAAGTGACCACATGTTCTCCTTGTCACTGTCCTAAATGTTATCAGTTTTCGCCTGAAAGAAGACCCAACAGGTCGAAATGCATTGTGTCTTGTCCTGTACTACTGTGTTTGTCTGTGTCCTTGGCGGTAACTAACCACCTCTCTTTCCAAATGTTGCTTCATTTTTCCACCCTCAGTCACTCCGTTTTGAAACTGTATCAATGTCCCAACGGGGAATGCATCAACGGTCCAATGGGGAACGTATTAACGGCCCAACGGGAATGTATCAACGGCCAATGGGAGAATGTATCAACGGCCCAACAGGGAATGTATTAACAGCCCAACGGCGAATGTATCAACGGCCCAATGGAGAATGTTTCAACGGCCCAACGAGGAATATTTCAACGGCCCAACGGGGAATATTTCAACGGCCCAACGGGGAATGTATCAACGGCCCAAACGAGGAATGTATCAATAGCCCAAAAGGGAATGTATCAACGGCCCCATGGGAATGTTGCAACGGCCCAACGGGGAATGTTTCAACGGCCCAACGGGGAATGTATCAACGGCCCAATAGGGAATGTATCAACGCCCAACGGGGAATGTTTCTACGGCCCAACAGGGAATGTATCAACGGCCCAACAGGGAATGTATCAACGGCCCAACGGGGAATGTATCAACGGCCCGACAGGGAATACATCAACGGCCCAACGGGGAATATATCAACGGCCCAAACGGGGGAATGTATCAACGGCCCGACAGGGAATACATCAACGGCCCAACAGGGAATGTATCAACGGCCCAACAGGAGAATGTATCAACGGCTCAACAGGGAATGTATCAACGGCCCAACGGGGAATATATCAACGGCCCAACAGGGAATGTATCAACGGCCCAACAGGGAATGTATCAACGGCCCAATGGGGAATGTTGCAACGGCCCAACGGGGAATGTATCAACGGCCCAACAGGGAATGTATCAACGGCCGACAGGGAATGTATCAACGGCCCAATGGGGAATGTTGCAACGGCCCAACGGGGAATGTATCAACTGCCCAACAGGGAATGTATCAACGGCCCAACAGGGAATGTATCAACGGCCCAATGGGGGACGTTGCAACGGCCCAACAGGGAATGTATCAACTGCCCAACAGGGAATGTATCAACGGCCCAGTGGGGAAATGTATCAACGGCCCAACGGGAATGTATCAACGGCCCAACAGGGAATGTATCAACGGCCCAACAGGGAATGTATCAACGGCCTAACGGAATGTATCAACGGCCCAACAGGGAATGTATCAACGGCCAGTGGGGAATGTATCAATGGCCCAACGAGGAATGTATCAATGACCCAACAGGGAATGTATCAACGGCCCAACGAGGAATATTTCTACGGCCCAACGAGGAATATTTCAATGACCCAACGAGGAATGTATCAATAGCCCAACAGGGAATGTATCAACGCCCCAATGGGGAATGTTGCAACGGCCCAACGGAGAGGGGCGTACGTCGCTGGAATGCAGGACCAATTACCAAAAAAATAAACATGAAGAGAAAACAATGAGAGGGAGAGAGAGAGAGAGAGAGAGAGAGAATTATTACCCCTCCATTCCTTTAATTGCTCTGCAGGATCCCCCCCCCCCCCCTCTTCCATCTCTGTTCTGACCCGTTCACCTCCAACCTCACGCCCTCCTTCACCCCTTCACCCCTTATTGCAACCCAATGGCCCTTTGTTTTTGTTTGTTTGTTTTTGTTTTTCCTAATCGGCTAAGCGTGTGCTCAGGAAAGACAACATCCATCGGACCATGTCGAATCAGCTGTTCATCTGGCCAGCCCAAATGGTCCTATCTCGTGGAGGAATACAGGAAGGTAAAACAATTAGAAATAAATCAAAGATAATCATGATGGCGACATTGACCTTTCACTTAGTCCATTTCTAGCCTCCCTCTCTCCTCCTCCCCCGGTCGATGAGAAAGAGGTTGATGAAGATGATGCTACAGATTTCCATTCCGGTCTGATATACTGCATGACAGGGCTGTACTCTGCGCTTCCTTTCATGATATATCCCGGCGTCAACCAGGACCGAGAGACACAGACACCTGTAGTATTAGTCAAGAACTTGAGAGCAACACACTCAGAGACTCATATATATATATGTGGATGAAACTCGACTGTGTGGTCCCAGTCTTCCCAGCCGAGTCCGTAGCAAACTCAACTCTAGGTAGGAGCCAGTCGGGGCAGAAAAATCCCACATGACTCTGATGTGAATCAACCCCACGACCTTCCAGCCAGGAGTCCGCGACGCTAACCACTTCGCCACGGCGGCAGGTAAATGAAGCCATTTGTCACATGTACGTGGTGGTCTTTGCAATCACAGCAACTGATCATTCCGGCCTCCGTTCAGTTATAATTTTGTCCTGAAGTCGATTTATTAGTGATCGTCTTTTGTCGATGTGCATGTGGTGATCGTCCTTTGCCGATGTGCATGTGGTGATCGTTCTTTGTCGATGTGGGTGTGGTGATCGTCCTTTGTCGATGACGAAGAATGATAACTACACACGTACCGACAAAGGACGAACCTCACACCCACACCAAGAATGGACGATCACCACATGCACACGATGAAGGACGATCACCACGCCCGACAATGGACGATAACCATACCTACACCGACTCCTGGCTTAGCGGCATGCAGTATCTTGAAGACACCTCACAAAGCTTCTCGTGAAGCTGATCTACAGGCTTACCCCAATAGCGATTAGAAGTAAGTTATCAGTCCTTATGCTTGTATTTTGTATAGTTATGATAACCAGCAAAATCATCATTGTTGGAACTCGGTGATCAAAGTAAACGAACCATGATCAGATCAAGATAGTGTCTTTATGTGTAAGATGGTCCTACGTAACTCTTGAATGTTGCTAGAGGTAGCATGCAAATCTGATAATTTTTTCTTTAAACACACATACACACACACACACGCACACCTCACGTTTGAGTGTTTTGCCTTTTATTTTCGTTTTCAATATATTGTGTAGAATTCAAACTTTCCAGTGATGCTGATTGTTTGATTCCGCGTTTTCCTGGAAAAAAAAAAAAAAGTTTGCAAACCTGGATTTGGGGGAATTCTCTCCTTTCAACAGACATCGCCCTCAAACAAGTTGTCATGTTTTCTTTCCGTAAAAGATCAAAGTGGACATCCGGATTTAAAAAAAAAAAAAAAAAAAAAAAAAAAAAAAAAAATTGGACGTTCTGCAATTGTCAGCTTAATACACAATTTGGCATACTTTTCAATTAAGTGATCCATCGACATTTAGGTTTTATCAAAGAACCTGTCTTGAATTAAGTTATCTAACCCCTGAAATCCAGGATAAACTGATTGTCTAGTTCTTCTTACCTAGACTTTCTAGAAAATGAACATTTTACTTTTTCCTTAAAAGGAAATAAGAGAAAAGAAAAATTCTCTATCAGTGTGCAGACTAGACTCTGCAAACTCTCAAATCTATCATCGAAACTCGTGCGCCGCCGACTTCTTGATCGATGAGCAGACATCTATGAACGATAACCGCCCAAATCAGTTGTGTTCTTACAACAAGACGAGTTGTTTCCCTTTACTAACCACGCTGGTGGAAACTCGAGTGGCGAAACTTCCACTGTCCCGAATGCTCCGTAGACGTAGCCTGTTTTATTTATACGTTTTCCCGAAAACATCGACCAACAATCTAGATTTTTTTTAGAACATTTTCAGTGCACTAGCTATATTTGTGTACCAGTTAATCATGGCCAAATCACAAAATCTTCAAATTCACTTTGAACTGCCAAATCTTTCAGTTTCAAGTGGGTCATCGTTGTTACATAATTTCCGTCTGAAAACATTTCTTCCCATAAAGCAATGGCGTTTTTTTTCGTTTTTTTTTTTTTTGTTGTCGTTGTTGGTTGTTTGGGGTCTTCTTTTTCTTTGGGGAGGGGGGGGGGGGGGGGGGGGGGGAGGGGCTTGGCGGGGATATGTAGATTGCCTTATCTCAGTTCAGAGATTCTCTACTGGTCTGTGCCAGAGTTTATGCACACATTTGTGTGTGGTTGTTTACATAAACGTTTTGTGCTTGGATCTATGCACAAATGCTAGTGTACAAATCGTAGACCCACTTTGTATCGACGTTAGTGATGATTCGTATTTAATTCAATTTGTCCCTATTACAGCTCGAGGCGTAGGCCTATGTGTCTAAACACAACATCCCGAAGATGAAAATGTTATACAGGGGGTTAGTTAATGCTAAGGACATAGACAAATAGAGTACAGGACAAGACATAATGCATTTTGACCTCTTGGGTCTTCTTCAGGCAAAAAAAAAATAGTATTTAGGACAGTGAAAACGAAGAATGAGAAACCACTTCTCATATTCGGCGCACGACCAAAATGGCCGCCGGACGGAAACGAGGCCACCCAAGAGGGGATCATGGGAGAGGAAATAGTGAGGGAGGCCGGGGGGGGGGGGGGGGGGGGGGGGTGTGTGGAAGGGAAGGGGTGTGAAACAATGGGGTTTGTTGCTTGTTTTGTAGAATAGTATGATTATGTTAGTCACGGTAGTGATTATGGTGATCCCGAAAAGGTTTGAATTATGGTCACGATCGTTCATGTGCATATTTCGTCCTGCGTGTGAATGACGCACGATCATTAATAGGTTTCGTTTCTAAGTGAAAGAAACGTGCATGCGTGTGTGGATACATAAAACAAGTCCTGTATTGTAATCTTTTCATTTTTTTTTTTTTTTTTTTTTTTTTTTTTACGAGGGAGCTTGCGTAGGGAATAACACATTTGATTAATAATTTGACATAATAATCATAGTAATTATTTTCATTCAAGGGATAATAAATAAAAGGCCGTATCCAGATGACGGAAGGTTTTTTTCCCCTGTTCATATCATTTTTGCAAATGTATCAAGTTTTAATGATTTTTTTAAAAAGTGTCTTTCTTCTGTTCCCCTTCCCCTTCCCCCCCCCTTTTTTTTTCTCTGTCAGATGAACGAAGCACTGGAAGGCAAACGTGCATTGTCACCCTACGATGGGACAAAAGCAATGACCAGACCCGACTCTCGATCAAAGGCAAAGAAGAAAGTGTACCTGCCCCCAATCCATGGTAAAGTATCAAGGTCAACAACCAGTTTCCACAGTAAGACTTCTCGTGATTGGCAGAGAAAGTTGGGACTTGAAATGGGTGTGAATGTGGATTAGTCTGCCAGTTTGAGGTACATTTGTTAGACATATTTGGGGAAGAGGGGTGGTGAAGAGGCGAGTGTGGTATAGGAATGGGAAATAACAACAGGAAATGTGTTTGCTGGGGGAGGGAGGGTCGAGAGGCGGTGGAGGAGGCCGGGCGTGAGGTGAGGGGGTGGGGGGGGTCCTGAACTTTCAGCCCATTCCTTTAAAAGATTGGCCTAACTCATCGATGGCCTAGCTACCATCTTCCCGGCAGATGTGACACCACCAAATCCGACCCTCATTTCTTTACTGTCCGATTACTTTGCCCATGGTACTTAGCCCTTGGTACACAGATTTACATTAGACCTTTTTTTTTTTTTTTTTTGTATATGCATTGAAGTGAATTGTTCATCTACCTCCAGAGAGATAAAGTACCCACGAGTCTTCCTACCTGTCGGGATACGTTACTGTTTGTGGTACTTGGGGAAAAGATAAACGCTAGACACAAGTACACAAGATTTCTTCTTTGATCCCTAGCCCATTAGGCAACCTTTGCCTCATTTGTAATGGGTTTTAAATGGAAAGAAGCTGAGCGAGAACCTTATATTGTTGTTTGTCTGTCTGTTTTTCATCTCTGACTCCGTTCTGTATAAATGTTGATGCGTTATCAGGCTTCGTGATAGGCTGAAATCTGAATACTTTCATGTGAATGGAAGGAACAGACATCAGTATTCACTGTACGTTGTAAAGGTCTCCGAGGTCCAAAGATTGGAACCATGGGGCATGGATACGACAGTTTTATGGCTTTGTCCGTTTCCTTTTTGTATTTAAGCAATGTGCCTTTGATTGTTCAAAATTGGATGGAAAAGTCTGTTATTTTACGGTCGTGTCTCTCTGCCTCGCTTCAAACTTATCACAGAGATCATCTGCATGTCTGCTGCTGTCTCAACCATGTTCTTATGCCTTGCAAATGTTCCGTCACGAAAATTGACAAACCATTGACTTCTGCCTTTGATTATTTAATTTCACTTTGGAAGGAAAAGTTCATTTATGATTTACAGTTCGTGTCTCTATCACGCATGGTATTTCATCACAGGTCGTCGTCTGCATGTATGCTACTGCCTCAACATGAAAATGGTCCGTCTCGAAAATGGACAAACCATTGCCTTCTGATGTGTGTGTGTGTGTGTGTGTGTGTGTGTGTGTGTGTGTGTGTGAGCGCGAGAGAGAGAGAGAGAGAGAGAGAGAGAGAGAGAGAGAGAGAGAGAGAGAGAGAGAGAATGTAGAGTATACAGATGTGCACAGCTGGGTGCATGTTATCATTAGTAGAATATAAAGTCTGGGAGAAGTTGAGGATAAGGGCTCTAAAACAGCATGGTATTAATCTTGTCTCTGTGGACGTCAGTCTTCAAAATTATTCTTTATTCAGTTTTTCTTTTAAAAAAAAAGTGAATGGGTAAAAACAGTAGAGTATGCAACATTATACATGCATTTTGATTATGTGTAGAACGTCGAACGGTTGGTATGGTCACATGCACCTTAAAGACGGCCACAACTAGTGTGGGAACGTCAGCAGTGGACCAAGACGAACGCTGGGCAACATGACCTCATCAAGCTCTTCAAATGGCCTATGGATTACTATGACTGATCACGGTGACAAGCTGCTAGAGGAAGATAAACAGCAGCAAGTGATCATCATTGAATTCATGGAATTCAGTTGCTTCCCTGTTGAAGCCGCTTCTCCCGGTCATTTCAGTACACTAGGTCAGGGCGATCTGTGTGCGAGTGTTCATCTGTGTCCATCACCGACTGTGGCGCTTCATTTTGCTCGTAGGTACCCAACCCCCACAGGCACATCATTCTCATCCCCTGCATTTGTGCGCGTGTCTGTGCTCATACCACAAACCTCTTTTCATTATTCTTTTCTTGCAAAATCGTTTATCAAAGCCCGATTCCAATACTGAAAAAAAAAAAAACCACACACAGAGAGATCACACACACCGACGATCATATATTAGCCGAAACATTTCAAACTTTCCTAACGGCTCCCCATTGTTTTCATTGACATCACTATTAGAATGTGATCATCAGTCGGAGCTATGTGTGTATGTTTTAGAGAATTACAGTGAATCTAGTTAGCATGACCGACTACTTAACTGGTAAAACGGTGAGCTGCTTGTTTAGATGTGTCAAATTCCCAAGACGGAGGTTCTTTTTGTGCATCTTTCACACACACACACACACACACACACACATACTAATATTCATAAATATTTCTAGCAGTCTGATAGAAGGAGGACTGCCATTTTTAAAAAAAAAAAATCTTAACACCTTACATATTGACACTCAAAAAGGGAAAAAATCAATTATATACATTTTTAACATCACTTTTAAAGCCATTTTTCACTGATGATGTTTGATGGTTCCTGTTTATATTTTGTGAGGCGCAGAGGGCAATTTCAGTTTGCTACTTTGCAATTTGAAATCTGCATTGTTATTCCGAAATGTCTATTATATTTCAGTGTTTTTTATTATGATGATTGCCGTTTATGCGTCTATGAGAGCTGTCTTTTGAACTTATGCTTGTTACATTCTGAGACATCTAAGATACTTCTTGTCTGAAAGAATTTGAAAATTATACACTTTGATGAACAAATTCACTGTGGATGTGTTTATTTTCTTTCTGCTACATGCATACGCATGTATATGGATTCCAAGTGTCTTCACAATATTAAAACTGAAATCACTTTGACATTGTTGTCTTTTTTTTTCTTTCAAACACAGATATCATATTATACCAAAAAAAAAATATATGTCTCTATCTATCTATTTTTATATATATATATATATATATATATATATATATACACGAATTTGAAATGAAATCATATATTTTGTCACTGACTAGCAACCATGTGAACAAGATTGTGAATTCTCATTGTTGAGTTCGTAAATATCAGATGTGACCAAAGTTCCTAATGTCATGCTAAATCACGTGTGGTACAGTTGAGAACTGAAGTGTCTCTGTGTGCTTGTTTGTAGGCTTCCAGGATGGTATCAGAGATTCGCCTGGTAATGGTGCATGTAGCCTTATCTTTATGACAGTTTTTATTGAGCAAGATGAGAAGACGAAGCTGAGGGGGATCTGCAGGGCTCTGATATTTCCCAGTAGTAGCTGAGACATCCAGAGGGCCAAAGAGACATATCGTCTTGGTCTTCACTCAAAGGTTGTGGGATGGGCCAAATAGTGAGAGAAGAGGAGGGAAAGTCTGGGGGCTGATTCTTGGCTAAGAACTGTGGAAGGAATTGGAGGGACAAAGAGAGATCTCTGTGAGCGTGGAGATCCTGATGGCAACCAGTAAGTACTATTTTGTACATAATGCCTGTATATATTCCCATCCACATACACACCATTGGCATACACGCACACATTCATACATACACAGGCGCACACTGTAGATAGGCCCATTAAAGTCCGACTTGCATTAGGATAGATACTGGCAAGGCATATAGTAAGTCCTATCCCGAGATCTATCCCGCATTTACTTTTACTTTCTATTTAAAGTATTTTCAACCTCAGAGGACAACTATGGCCACACAGATATAAGCATTATTTTAATTATTTTCATCCTCAGAGGACAACTATGGCCATGCGCCTAAGCATTATTTTGATTATTTTTATCTTTAGTGGGCAACTATGGCCACATGGCTAAGATTTTGTACATATTATGGATTTGTTTGGGAAAAAAGACACTTCTTCTTGACCAGAGAGAAACCATAAGCAGAATTTGTAATGAAATCCTAAATGTACACATCCTTCCACAAGAACAAGTCTAATGAAATGACCTGGGTGTACTTATGGCAACTGTCAAGCAAATCAAAACCTTCAACAGGGATGGATCTTATGGTAACCTTCTCTTTACACTCAAGAAAACAGATCAAGGAACTCCTTTCAATAAAGCCATCAAAACAGGACACAAAAATATCTATTAATAAGATTTTGCTGTAGTATAACTTTTTTGACACACACACACACACACACACACACACAGACATCAACACACACACACAATCTGTCAGAATAAACTTAATAGATATCAAAACAGATAAGGATAACAGTGTAATACAGAAAGATTAAAAGGATATATAATCCCCAATCTAACAAACTAATGCCATTTTAAAATGAAACACATAACCCCACAACTAAACATGTGTATGGATTTCTGGTTCCTTTTTTTTTTTTTGATTACTAAATACTTAAATTCAAATGAAAACTTAAACAGCGCTCAGGAGAATGTAGAAGGCTAGACACACTGTAGCATGTGGACTACAGAGAGATAAATGGGCTACGACAAATAATGCTATTTTAAAACGATAACATCAGTGGTTATATCATGACTGTTGAAACTGTCATACTTTTCTAGTGAATCAGGTTAAAAATATTATTAACCAACAATCCAAGGTCTGCGTTTTGGTCTAGGTCTGCCCCAAATCATTACAAGTTCATCCTGGGATCATAAACAAACTTTTGACACAAAGTTTGCTTAAAATAGGTTCAATAATTTTTGCGTAACCCTGTAAGCAAAGGCCCCCACCCCCTGACCCCCCCACCCCCCAACTGACAAGGGTGGAAACATAGCCTCCTTGGAAAGGCAACAAAATGCATGGTCACTTCTCATGCTGTTATGGGACTTCAAGGATGTTTTGTGCTCTTTGTTTCTGCGTTATCTTCATCAGTTTTGGCTGTGCTCATGCAACTGTAGTCTTCTTGTCCATACACATAAACTTTAGTTTTAACTGTTCTCCAACAAGGATTGTATCACAGCTGTTCTTGAAATCAAAACATTTCATTTTCTTTTTTTCTGGTCACACATACATTTGTCACACATTCATGCTTGCCAAGATCAATATGACATCATTAATAATTCATGAAAACACTGACACACACATGACCCACATACGAATCACGAGGCAGCTTCTCTCTTTTCGAGTAACAAAAATGAAGGAAAAAAGGGAACAAAAAGGGAAAGTCCATTTTTCCTGGGGGAAAGAGAGGAGTAGGGTGGAGAGGACCCCGAAACAAAAAAGTCCAAAACTCCAGTGGATTCATTGCACTTTACTGAAAGTCAAAACAAATGAAAAGTGTTCAACATGCTGGATGAACACGCACAGCGTCTACCTTGAACATCCAAACCCACCCACCCATGCACACACTCACTTCTGTCTCATCATGCACACAATATTGAACATACCCCATACACCGTCACTGTTATGATACATGAACAGGGCTTTTTTTTTTGTGCTTTGCTTTGTTGGTTTTTCTTTTTTCATAAGTCATACTTCTCAAACTCAACAATTATCACACTCTTTAAAAATCTCTTCCATGTCATCAAGGTAAGACTGGCACTTGATATCATTTCCTCCCAGATCTTGTTACTGCAGTTGTTTTTTCATCTTCTTGTATCTATGCTGGTCGAAAAGTGCCCTTTTGGATGACGCACCCGTGGTTCAAGCCTCGCACCTGATGTTCTGTTTGTTTTTCCTATCCTTTCCACTAGACCTTAGGTGGTCTCAGTGCTTGTCTTTCAGAAGTAATGACAACCAGGGTCACAAGTGCAGCATGCACTTGATGCATATGAAAGATCCAATGGAAACAAGCGAGACATTCCCGGCAAAATGCAGCAGGAAAATCCATGTTGATAGTCGAAACACACATGCACGCGCGTGCACACACACATACAAAAGGGTAGTGCTGTAATATGTCCAACTGCCATCCCCAGGGGGAACAGTCCAAATTTCTGAGAAAGATATCTTGTAGTGACTATGAAGTTACACACCATATATAATCCATCACTGAGTTGTAAAACACTTCCTGCAGTGTGTATCTGTTTGGTGCTCATTTACATCACTATTTACACAAGGTATTTGGTACATGTACTTTGAACACAAATGCATCAAATTTCTCCCTTTCTATTGCATAATGCAATTGACTTCTCTTGGTTTGGGATCAATTAAAAGTGGTTAACACATCTTTTTTTTCCACTGACCTTAACTGACAGTCTTAAATTGAATACTTGAATTAAAGCATGTCAGAGCCCCTCACAGCTAAATCATACAACCAAAGAAATAACAGAACATATCTCACTGCTGATAATAATAATTTTGTTGAGAAATATATAGTCTCATTTGAAAGGCAAATCACAATAAATATATTATAATCTAACTGCAGATGTCAAAACTTCATTCAGTAGGCAATTTCACTGGGACAGCTGCTCTTCACCTTTCCACACACATTATTTGAATGTCTCATCTGTTGATGATAATATCAAGAACTGGGAAACATGACAACACTTAGAAGCTAAACTGGAAAAAAAAAAACCCCTCACAAACACTAACATTATCCCTACAAGACAATAACATTAACCATACAGACATACTCCCAGAAATCGGAGAAAAATAAAGTCAATGGTGAAAACTGGCTGTCAAACAAATTGGTAAGGCGATGTCAAACCACACGATTTCCCCTCTATCTACATAAATTCAATATAAATCATTCTTCTGTTACTATGACAAACACTGTAAATCGATGAAACCTTTTAAGCCTTTCTTCATATCATCTTTTTTTTTTTTCCTAACCATGAAATTGCTTTCCATATACCTATAGACCATGCTACTTCTCTAATGTCTTAATCACTGGACAGCAGAAAAAATACTTTGACGAAGTTTATATCTTACAGGATTCCAAATCTGAATATGACAATTGAGGGGAGAACATAAATTTAAGATAACTTCTAAACCACAGACATGCTCAATTATCCCCTTTTCCTCTTTCTCTCTCAGAAATAAAAAAAACTTTCTGTGTACGTTGACATGCATTAGATTATACGATGGGAATGCTTTACTTCGAAACACTTGTGAGTCAAGGTAAGTAGATGAATTTAATATTTCTTATGATAAACTAGATGAACAAATTTACATGCAGTAGCTATGTGATCTCATAATAAATAAAACAAATGCAAAATAACTACGTCATATAAGATCTTTGAAAGTCAGAACAGTATCTTCTGGGAAAAAATAATATATTACTATAATTACAGCATAACAGCTATCAAGCTTGGCTGCAAGGTTCAAGAGAGAATATCTAAAATGATTCACAGAATATTAATAGACATGGTGAAGAGGCACTATATGATAGTTGATTAATGTTGATCCAAAACGCTGCTGCGGATACAGGACTTCTGACGTCTATCTGTATGTCACAAGATACAACAAAACAACAAGGTTGAGTTTTGTTTGTAACCAAACTGGTGATCTTTTTTTCCCTTTAAGTTTAACACTTTGATATCACAAATGTACAAACAAAAAAAAAAGTTGCCAGAACACCAATGGCAAACCTAAACTCCCACACAAAGGAAACACACACACACACACACACACAAATTTGGCACTTTCTTCCCCTTGCCCCCAAAACCTGCAGTTTAAGAAAACTAGCCAATACTTATGCAAATGTGCGATGTAAACAGCCACAACAACAATTTTATGCTCATTAACTTTCCACTCATAAACATAAGATGGTTCAAACTCTGCACCAATCAATGATTGACAGCAAGAGTTTTAAAGACCACCATTCAAGATGAAACCTTGAAATCATAAGCTATAATACAACAGTACTGCACTGCATGTTAGGAACATATCTGAAAAACATGGGCCTATTTCTGCATAACAATAAGTCCACTAATACCAATGCTTTCCTCCTCAAAAGAACAAAGAAGGACAAAACAATTTCAAAAAAAAAAAAAAAAAAAAGTGAAATCTGTATACACCATCATAACCTTCATGACAGTATCTAGTGTCCCCCATCTTCATCTTCCCAGTCTCCTTACTTGACTAGTCGTTCACTGGCTAAAATCTGTCACATGCCAAAAATTGTAAACAGAAAGTAATTCTAATAAGCTTGACAATGAACTGACCTCATTAAACAAACTCCACCTATTTGGTGTACATGCACACAAAATGGACATATAAACATACAAGCATGCAGAATATTCAAAAAAAAATGTTTCATGCGCTCCTACATGTAATCACTGTTTAAAACAAAAAAAAAAAAAGATGGTTCAGAGAGAAGAGAAAAAAAAGAAAGAAAAAAAACAGACAAAATGGGGGAGTTTGTATTTTACTCCCTGCTCCTCTAAAAAACTGAGTGTACTACTGATGTTGAACTCTGCAAGCTATGACGAATCTAGCTTATCTAAGTTTGGCCACATTTTCATAGTTAATACAGAACAAAGATATCCTGTGAAAAATAAGCTTCCAGCCCCAGTGTGCATCTTGCTTTATCCTTGCCATGTCGACAAAAATGCAACCCCACTGTAGTCAAAATGCTGATATTACAAGGATGGCTGGGCAGGAATCAGGGTTGGACATGGAAAGCATTCAAAGCCAAGCTAGGAGAATAATTAAAAAAAAACGAATTTTCACTTTTAAGTCATGCGCTGTGTACCATGTCACACTCACACAGACCTTTAAGGAAAAAAAAAAACTGCCCAACAGATTCCAGTGGGGTGGTCTCAGGACACCAAAGAATGGGTTCAGCAATTTTAAATGAATGTCCACAGGTGCTACAGAACATCACATACAGTCAACAGAAAGTCCATGCATTAGCGGTTTCCTGAAAGGCTCTTCCAACAGCAAGAAGGCTGCCTCCGAACCATTCTAGAGTTCCCAAGTGCTGGGACATTACTAGGGTGGCAAAAGTCCTGATCTTACAAAGAGCTGTCTGGTTCAGAGAACTATGCTACAAAGTAACAGAACCCCTGAGTGTCCCCAAATGTGTGTGGGTGATATCCAGGTTGCAGTTGAGGATAGCCCTAGTGCAAATGGAGAGACTGGCCAATGTGCCCCTTCTCTACCCCCCATCATTCCCAACCCCTCCCTGTTTCAACTCGCCTAAAGTTTTATAAATGTCACTTTCAAAAAAGAAAAAACAGTTATGGTGAGGTTGAATGCATGCACGTTTAAGTAGTAGACAATTAAGTCTTTCAACCAAAATGTATAGAACCACACAAGGACAATGCAACTGTTATGATGAAATTCAATTTTTTTTGTTTATAGTCCTGTCGGCCAAGATTGTAAGCCGAAGCAATGTTTTGACAGCAATTTATAAATGAAGGATAAACTTCAAAACTGAGAAAGTTTCCATTTTGAAGATCCGCAACAGCGCCACCAAATCTAAATCCATCTGTCAACCTTCTCCACCTATGCACATTTCCAGTATTTCAAACCCAAGCATTCTCTGCCACAGTCATAACAGTGGTTCACAATGACTGATAATATTACTATAAGCAGCCCCTCTGAAACGTCTGTCGGTGAAAAAAAAGGCTCTGCATATAAAGCAATCAACAAAGGAGACCCCACACTGATGCTGAGTGACCTCTGATGATGTGTTTTCACAACCTACAAACCTGACAGTACTCCAAGCTGGTGCCAGACAGAAATTGAAAGAGCATCGTCTCTAATTCCATTCCTGTTGTACCACAGAGGTACCGTAGCCAACTTCTGCATGATGGGGGCGCTAGACCATGCCCACAACATTCCTCTCAGAACAGCCCATGGTCCCAGTGAACTAGTTTAATCTTACTATCATAGCCCTGCCTGCCACAGAGGGCCTTTCAGGGCTTTCCCCATGCAGGGAAAAGATGTCCTGCTCTGCAAAGAACAAAAATATCTACAAATCATTCACACTAAATTTATAACATGATAACCCACATATACACATTCTTAAAGCCGATAAACTAAGCCATGTTGAGTGCACCAGGCATGTCCCTTAATTCATCACTCCCCCCAAATGTATCACAAAACAACTGTAAGAAAATTAAAATAATGATGCCACAAAAAATGCATAAAAATGGGCCATATGGGCAAACAGACACAGCAGATTCGACAACTAGTTCCCACTGTGGAAAACGTGTACAGCCTCACAACCTAGTTGCCAAATCAACAACAACAAAAAGTTGGTGTGTTATAACTCTACATGAGACAGAAGTGCAAAGACCTACAATGACAGGAGAATGGGGCACAAAGGTAAAACAAACCAACCAACATACAAAAACCAACCAACCAACCAACGCTTCATATCCCCCCCACATAACCCCCTCATAAATTTTTTTTTTCTGTTACTTACTGGTGAACATGCTACAGAACACATGAAAACATGTACTGCGACTGAACTGAAACCAAGATCATTTTGCAGTGTATGCATGCAGGCCTCAAATTAGTCCAAGGGCACTTCATGTTTCTTTCTTTCTTTCTCTTCTTTCTTTCTTTTCTTTTTCAACAGAGTTGTCACAGCAGAAACCTAAATGAACAGAGTTAAACATTTTATGAGAGGACAGAATCAGAGCGAAGAATACCAGTAGGTAATGAATAAACTCATTTGTGTACTCTTTCAATCAAACTGTTGACAAGCGATGATGTCAGGGGATGGTCACAGAGGGTATTTTTTACAGCTGAGATTCAAACATGGCAATTTAGTTATTCCACATGTTGTAGATCAGGATCAGAGTGATGTCCCAATGACTGGTTAATGCAAACATCAAAATGATAATATTAAATCAAAGATCATTACTCTCTTACTTAATTATCACTTGTTAGTGGGCTATCCCTGTAATTTACTGTGAGTGACTATGAGACTAATTACTGAAAATACTCAAGTAACTAACTTACAGTGTCATGAATCCAAATTTGACATATATGCACATCAACTCACACTGGTTTAATACGTATGAATACAAAACAAATCAAAATCAACTGCAACACACCAGATGAGGTTGGCAGAGAAATGGATCTGATATAATATACAAAATAGTCTGGCATCGATCTGAATCGTAATTCTGACTTTTGTTTAAGGTTTTGTTTGTTTTTTAACTTTACAACTCTTGAATGGTTGAATTTAACTTGAAGTTAAAAAAAAAAAAAAAAAAAAAAATAGTGAATTGAATCAGCCACCAAACACACACACACACACACACACACACACACACACACACAATATGGACAAGCCACTAAACACGCATACACACATACATCCACATGTAATGCACACAAACACACACATGTAATATGGACAATCAACAAACCAATACCACAGTGTTTGGTTAGGTTTTAGCACATATATATGCATTCTGCCAGTGAACAGCAATATCCCAGCATGTGGGAATTAGTCCCTGGACCTACAAGAATTAAAAGCAGGTTCACATTACTAATGAAATACCACTGGCTTCTTTGCATATGGACAGTGCCACTGTCAACCAATCGTTGCAATGTGGAAATTAAGCTCCCAGTCTGGCTTTCTGTCACAGCTGGTTTTATTCATGATGTACAGTGCTCCGTTTGAAATTACATACCTCCACTCTGAATAAATAATTAAAAAATAAACAACAAAATATGCAACACACATTTACATTTGTGTATTCATACATATATGAGTGCTCACATGCAAACTCTCTCACACAGAATCAGACACACACCACCATCATCATCATCATCACAATCAGTTTCATGAGCAAGTTGAAAAAAATGTGTTGAAGTTACATTGTAAGTAATTCATATATTCTCTGCAACCAAAAACAACTGCCATCATCATGAAGCCAGGAAGCTTATTGTAGGTAGTTTCCTTTTCATGATGTTAAAACCTTAAAAGCACTACTACCCATCAAGTAAATGACCCAGCAACAGAGCTCGGTCTCTAGCTGGTATGTGACCTTTGATGGCTTTGGCTCCTTGCTAGTAGTAATGGACTTAGTGCAGGAATGAGCCCAATGTGTCTGGGTATAAGTGGTACATGGCACTGCACGTGGGGCAATGCCACTGTCAGGGCACATCGGATAAATCTGGGGAAATAAATGTATAAGTTCATCCACATTGACGCACACACAGGCTGGGATTAACGAACTACTGGTTCATAAATGAATTTTGCAGTGTATTTGTCATTACAAAACAGTTCAAATAGATGAGCGCACAAAAATGCCATGAAAATGATTGAGTTTCCCCACAAACAGTATTAAGTCTGCTGGCAAAAGAAAAGATGCAGCCTCGACAGTTTTCTCTCTCTCTCTCCTGTTTTTTTTTCCTTTTTTTTTTTAATTATTCATTTTATACCAACTGATGCAAAATCCTTACATCTAATATGTGCACATTAAAAGAATTAAATAAAATGACCAATAAAAAAGCATTTGAAACGGTGTGCATGAGTGACCAGTTTGCTGCATAGATAACAAAAATGTAACTGAAAAAAAAAAATCATTTGTTAACTGCACAGCTCCCTCAAGCACTTCCTTACAATTTCATTATGTCACTGCGATGTTAAAGTTCATGAAGTACCAACACACGAGTTTGATGAAAAGCTGATGTTGTTAAACTAAATCTTATGAATGACATGGTATGTGTTAATTACTTCTGGAATATGCTGTAACTGACCTCAAGTTTCCAATGTCTGTTATATGCTATAGTTTTCTCTTTCTTTACTTCTTTCTTTCTTTTCTTTTACTGGTCTGATTTTCTTTTTCATTTCTATGATTCATGACGCCACAGCTTTATCCTCTCCAAACATTTTTTTTTTTCTGATGCCATACCCTTATCCTCCCCAAACATTTTTTTTGATGCCATAGCTTTATCCTCTCCAAAACATTTTTTTTCTATCAACAAAAATGCATGATCAAAACTCTTGCCTTCCTCAAACAAAGTAATCAATCCCAAGAATCAGGACAGATTTTGAAATCCGGAGGTGCCTACTCTCTCCAGCACTTCTGGGTACACAATATAGGAAATCTGTCAGTCCAGATTACTGTCTGTCAGTCTGAGACTTTGCTGTACCTTTAGATACCTGAAGACATGGTGCGCCATGTATGTCTCCAAGAAGCTGATATGAAATCTAGCTTTAACACAGTGCATTTGACTCATGTTCCACTGACTTTTTCTGATGGCAGAATGCATGGATATTACTCAATTTACTGAGAATAACTACAACTTTTTTCACGTTTTCTTTGAATTAGTGGATGTTTCAGCTGGAATGAAAGAAGAAAAATTATAGGCAAGTTCCAGGCATACTGTCTTCTTATTCATAACTGATTATAATAACTGATAACAACACACCAGTAGTTTAATGTGTTGAAAATTCAACAGAATAAGTAAACAGTGCAAGTCAAGAGTAATATCTTTTCAGATTAGCAGACAGTAACAGGAATTCCTGTCCCCCAAAATAAACTGAAAGGCTAAATCTGTACAAAATTCAGAGGAGCATAACTAACTACGATGAAAAATCAAAAGTTGGCACCTTAGAAATCTAGCTAGAGGACACAAAAGAAGTCCCTTTGACCATTAGATACTGTGCAACAGCAATGACTTTTCCTTTCTATGTCAATCATGAAGCATAAACTTAAGACTGTCTCACTTCCTTGGATAGCCTTACACTTCCTTGCAGCAATTGCCATTATGCTGTACACAGCAGCCATTGCACTGCAATGCCTGTTGCCACACGCAACTGCCATACAGTCGATAAATCAAGTAAAATGTAGAGAAAAGCTCAAGAATGTCAGAGTTTGCATTAATCTATTTTTCATAAAATTTGGGTTGGTTTGTTTTTTGTTAAAAAGGAAACAAAAACTTTGCATCACCACTAGCTAATATTATTTTTGTTTCACAATGTTGTAGTACAATGTATATAATCACAGTTTCCTGAATAATAATTCACATTTTGTTAAAGAACTCATTACATTTTCTTAAATAATAAATCAACTACCAGTTTCATACTGCCAGAACCTGACTGATGCCTTTATACACAAAATCAAGGATTCAGGACAGAGTGGTTTGAAGGCCAACTGTGAGGTGTGTTTACACAACAGATGAGTTCTAACACCACAACCAACCTACATGCTCTCCATCAATCCATAAGAACACAGACAATGGAGAGAACTGGCCAAAGACCTGAGCAATCCATACACACACATTAGGATTACCTTCTGATGGACTTTCCAATATGACTATTTCAAGACAGAGCGATGCATGTCCATGACATGAGAGAAATAAAGTGTGAAGCAGGAAATGGTTCATTCATAAACGTTCATGGTCGTGGCATGATGCCTGTAGTGAAGACTGAATTATTTTACTTGTGCCTTCCCTCCTTCCCCCATCCCAGCATCCTTCTCCCAACCCTCCATCAAAGAAAAAAAAGAACTCTCATGCACTTCCAATATGCTTAAGCGGCAGGGAAAGAAAAAAAAAAAAACTGAGAGAAAGGAAATGTATGAAATAGTTCCCTTTGCCGTCTCCACACTGCTAAGAAAACTGATGTGGCACCGGCCCGTTCACGTCAGAGAATAAAGCTGTTCATCCAGGGAATCTCCAATGGCGTGTCTCAGTCGATGCCATCATGTACCTGAAATGAACACAACAGGTTTACTGGTTTAAACAAAAATTTAGCTTTCAATCCCTCTCTCACTCCTATCTCTCATTCCTCTATCAACTTCTTTCTTGTCTTTTCTTTTCATGATTTGTTCAACTTGCAGGTTTACTGATAAGGCGTCAAATGGTGATCTTGACTTTTACAGACTTTTAGAGAGAGAGAGAGAGAGAGAGAGAGAGAGAGGCAGAGACAGAGAGAGAGAGAGAGAGAGAGAGAGTGTGTGTGTGTGTGTGTGTGCTTGTGCATGCATGTGTGTGCATGTGCACAAGAGAGAGAGATAGAATGAGATAAGATGGAAGAATGGTGAAAGAACACAAAGGCAAGCAGAAGAAAGGCTTACTGGCAGTAACACAAAAAGATGGGGGGAGTGTACACGGAGAGGCTCACTTGCAGTTGATGATTATTTCAAATCAATTTTATCTTCTGTTTATATAGTTAATTATGCAGATTTTTAAATTGGTTCTCAGTTTGTACTCCATTGTGTTAAATAATTATAAATGTCATGGAGCTGAAAATAAACCAGTTTCTGACAGTGAATGTGCAAAACTAACAGAGTTAGGTGTGTGTGTGTGTGTGTGTGTGTGTGTGTGTGTGTGTGTGTGTGTGTGTGTGTGTGTGTGTGTTTTTCACCTAGGATAAGATAAGATAATGTTGCTTATAGCCCAGCCGACCGCAAAGGGCCATATCAGGGCTGTCACCACGTTAATTGTGTGTTCACCTCATGAATTTAGCAAGATGCAAGTAGTAAAGAGTTTAGCCTTTAGGCAAATCCCTTTTCATGTAAGTTGAGATTTGAGATATGAGCTGTGCATGTCTGTATCTGCCATATAATGTTTGCCTGCAGTCTGCCATGCTCATCTTCCCCCTCTTATACTTAATTTTGGGGGATGTAAAATTTTATATCAGGAAAGCCCATGAGGTACTTTTTGTTTCTTTGTTCCAATGAAACAAATTGTAGGATCACTAGATGGGAGCAAGGCCAAACTGGCTGTTTAAGTGATAATAATATGAAGAAGATAAATATGTCAAAGTCCATCCACACATGAGTTAAGAGTAGATATTTCATATCTGCCAAAAAATAAAAACAAATGAAAAATACTTAACAACAATTGATTTTAAAGTTGCTAAAAGATGTGTTTGGTGGAAACAGAAAAGTATCAAATGCTGACGAAAAGAGTGCTGATAACCATGTTCAACTTAGCTCAGAATCAAAGAGAAGAGACGAAAAACACTACCAGCTGATTTCTATCGATCTAACAAATTTGGAGTTTATATGAGGAGAAAAAGAAATGTATCAGACACTGATAAAAAGAGTGCCAATAACAATGTTATAAGGACCTTCAAGCTCAGAGTCAAAGCGAAGAGATGAAAAAAAATACTAAACAAAAAGTTAATTTCATTGTATCTAACAAGTCTGGGGTTGGAAAAGGTATGGAAAAAACATTAAATGCTGATGAAAAGCATGCCAATAACAATGAGAACTTTCATGCATAGAGTCAAAGTAATGAACAATGCTGAACAAATTATTTTCATGTTATTTGAAAAGTTCAGAGCAGGACTGGGTAGAAAAAAAAAATATCACCGACAAAAATAGTGCCAATAACAGTATCAACCTTCAACTTTAAATTCAAGCTCACGTCAAAGAGAAGAAAAATTTTCAAGTCATTTTTATCATATCTGAGAAATTTGGAGCTGAAAAGGAAGAAAAAGAAAAATATTAGACACTAATGAAACAAGTGCCAATATTAACAATGAGGATCCTGAAGCTCAAAATCAAAGCAGAAGAATCTTCAACAATGATTTTAATGGAAACATAATGTACCTAATGCAAGCGTGGAATGCAGGTAGTGCTGAAGAAAACAGTGAACAGTATACACTGGATATTAATTTGGAAGAAACGGTACTGGATTTATTTCACAATTAATTTGGAGGAAACGGTACTGGATTTATTTCACAATCAGTTGAGAAAGCTGGTCCAAAAGGGTTTCTCATCTTACTCCTTAACACGAATTTCAAATTGGCATTAGTGCACAAATAGCACCTCATTATACATCACAGCCTGGCTCTCGTCGAGGTAGGCCAAGAGCCAACCTCACGGGGAAAATCATGCAAACCAAAAAATGCAGTGACACTGGCAAAGTAGTGAAGGGGAATCCAAATCATCATGACTCGAGGGAATATCCCTGTATTTGACAAAGCATGAAGCAATGTTGAGAGCCGTCTCACTGAGCATGAGCTCTGACAATGGCCCAATGAAATACTCAAGTGTATCTTCTGGGTGTTTGATAACTGTAGATCTATTCTTTGTTATTATTATGTCGTCTGCTTGCCAGGCACCATGACAAGTTAAATCTGGGGGGGAAATTCCAACCCAAGCAGCTTTCAGTTTTGAACTTCTTAGAAGCTAAATGTCTCCTTAAGTAAAAAAACATTCATTCATGAATACAAGCTTTGATGATAAAGAGTATTGAAACACATGCACAAATCATCAAATGTCTTGAGATAATGGGTGAAAGTCGTGCAGTACAAATTTTTCAAAAGGTATTTTCAAGTTATACTCAATACAGTGTGAAATACACATAATATCTGTACTGAATCCAGAGTTCTGATAAGATAAAAAAAAAAAAAAAAAAAAAAAAAAAAAAAAAAAAAAAAAAACCTGAACACTGCACCTGAAATCTGACGGGACCCTGGATCATGATGATGCCAGAGCTGCTGATCTTCTTATACAAGAACAGCTAGAAAATAACTGACCATAGGATGATACAATTTGGCAGAAGCTTGAAAAAAAAAAAAAAAAAAAAAAAAAACATATTCAGAAGGTCTACAGATGCAATGGCTCTAATGCTGAGAACTGAAGATCTGTTGTAAGATGGACAGTCAAAACTGTCAGTCATCCCAAAGTCATCCCAAAGTAATATAGTTTTTAAAACAATTTTTGTAATGGCACCAGATGAGGTAACAGGTAACAGTGACACACCCTCTTCAGTACTTAGTGACAAGTAAGCATCTTTTGCTGCCATTCGTAATTTCGGCATCACATTAGCAGAAAATTTGCTTCCATCATCTAAATAACATTAAAAAAAAAAGGCGGGGGGGGGGGAGGGGGGGGGCAGGAAAAGGGAAGGTATCATGGAAACAACCATGGGTTGGTCTTAGGGGGAAACAATGAGAAGCCAGGTCACAGGAACAAATAGGATGGCAAAAACAGACTGAATCATCCACAAATGTGACAAAACCACCAAAAAGTAAAAAGATCATTTTGCTATTGGGCAGATAGGACAATTTGTGTCAGAACAGAGAGTCACTTGTCATCAAATCCAGTTATCTCGTCAACATCTACTGGAAAAGTATGCCATTCGCAGAATTAACTCTCAAGTTTTGAGATTTTTGCATTTTGCATGACAGATGTTCTTTTTTTTACATAACATTCTGTGTGTTATTTCTATTAATCTATAATATTTTGTGATGAATGTGTCTATTTCAGGTTTTTTTTTTTTTTTAGGTGATATACTGCTTCAGATAACAAAAATGTTGTGTTAAATACCATAATTCCGGAAAGAAAACCGTCGACCACTGGTGATCGAAATTCAAGCGAAAAAACTGAAGAGTTAATTAAGCAAAGTATGAAAAATCATAAAATCAGTATTCTAAAATCTTGAGCACAAAAACAGGATCATGAGATAAATCAATTGTTCACTATGGATGTTACTGAAAAATCATGCTCTGAAAATAATGGATTTTGTCAGAATCTCTCCTGTACAGAAAACAGATCGCATACTACAGTAATTTAAATTTGAGAGCAAAAACATGCATGAATCATGATTACATGCACTTCAAAATGGGAAAGTTATGGTCAGCTTTCACAATGATGTGGAAAGATTGTTTCATTACTTTTGTTGATTTGACACATGTGTGCACTGTTCCAGTGCTTTCGAAAATATCTCAATTCTGAGTAGAGGGGTCAGTTCAATTATCGCCAAATAAACGTCTGCCACATTATGGGCTTGCATAAAGTTGCATAATATCAGAAACTAGCTTTTTAATAAAGCTGCTGAAACCTTTTCTGCGTCCTCTCCATAGAAAGTTGCTGTTTCTGACTGCTCTATATAGTCTCAGGGAGAGTCCACTGATGCAAGTGATTTTCAAAGCAAAACACATTCTCAGCATTCTGTTACATGATTCCCGACAAGATTCTAATGAGAAGCAAAACAGACCTAGCCATCAAAGTGTGGAAAAAGTCTTGTGCTAAACTATGACTGTAGCAGTGCAGTGACTGTATCTCTGACACAGCCATTTAAACAAAGTTTAGGATTGGGCTAAAAACACAATATGCAGCCCAATATCAGCAACGTTGTACCAACGGATAGTAAGGAAGTGGGAAGAGATCTACAACAAGAGGGTACATTTACTAAAACCAGTGTTTGAGGTCAGAACAGAATGCTAATAATAAATGTGTGTGTGTGTGTGTGTGTGTGTGTGTGTGTGTGTGTGTGTGTGTGTGTGTGTGTGTGTGTGTGCGTGCTTTTGAGAGAGAGAGAGAGAGAGAGAGAGTGTGTGTGTGTGTGTGTGTGTGTGTGTGTGTGTGTGTGTGTGTGTGTGTGTGTGTGTGTGTGTAAGAGAGAGAGAGAGCGAGAGACAGACAGACAGACAGACAGACAGACAGACAGACAGACAGACAGACTGACAGGTAAGCTGGATATGTATATTTTGAAATTTCTTTACAAATCAAGAAATGACAAGCCTGACCTTAAAACCAACAAAACTGGAATGCTTTGTTGCCTCTAACTTTATCTCAAAGGATGAAGTTACTTCTAAAATAATAAGCTGCACAAAATGTTTTAAAGCTCAAAAGGTTTAAACCATGCAACACCAAAGAAAATGCCTAGAATGCTAGAGTTACACGTGACGTATGAGGGTGTTAAAGAACAGTTGGGCAGTGCTGCCAAGACTGTGGCTGTTTATGGATCAAGGTGTTTTGGACCACATGAACCAGTTCTAAGAACACTGCTGTCAGCAGATCATGATGAAACAGGTTTTGAGACAAGCTGGAGTCCATGACTGATCTCCACAGTTTTCAAAGAATGTCAGTGGAAAGCTTATACTGCTCCTAGTAGATTCAACTAAGCCACTTAAGTCTGCATGGGATAAAGGTCAAGCAAAGCCATGTGTATCCTGGTCCTCCAGGCTGAGGGGCTACTAACAGCTCAGGTAAAGGAGAGAACCATAACACTTTACACACGTGTATAAATACAGATCCTGAGCAGACAGTGGAAGTGCGCTAGGCTGGACCCTTCTGACTCCAGCCTGAAGCAGGCAAGAAAAAGGAAGAAGGGAAAATCTAGAAATATCTGGGGAAGAGACTTTGATGTAGAGTTAAGGAAGAAAGGAACCAACTGGACTGAGGCTTCGAGGGCAGCTCTAATTCAAGCCCAATGCAAGTTGTCGCTGGTGGTCTATCATATGGGTCAAGAGCCTAGGAAGAAACAGTTTTTGAAATGCAACTTTTTCTGCTGTGGCACAGTATGGCATGATTATCATTATGCAAGAGCCAAGACAACCACAGAAGTTTTACTTTCTGTTGTTATAAAACAGCCCCACAAGGCAGAATATGACATTCATGATTATGTAAGACATACTACAGAAGTTTCAGTTTTCACTGTTAATAAACAGCCCACCAAACCACAATGTTGGCCTTTTCAGGGCTGTACCACTGTGGGGAAAAAACAAAAGAGGGCCTGTACTCAAAAAAGCAAGAAACAACCATCTATGTACAATGCAAATTAAAACAATGGAGGGCCTGTATTCCAAAAAGCAATAAACAACCAGATGTACAATGCAAATTCAAAACAATGATAACTAATCTGATACTCGCAAGACTGAGAAAACTGGCCTGCTCAGGATGCCAGACATTCCCGTTAATTCATCATCCCCAGATAAAAAAAAAAACAAAAACAAAAACCCAAATTCAATTTTTTTTTCTTTAAAGGTTAAAATACAATTATTATAAATAAACTTACTGATGCTGTAAGGTACATAAAAAAGCAATGCAGGCAAATACCGACAGAAGAATGGAAGCTAGCGTCCATTCTAAATGTCAGGACCAGAAATTCCCAATCAGTGTTTAGTTGTCGCCTGAACAAGAAGTTAAAAATAAAGATACTAGTCCCCCTAATTTTTTCTTACACTCCTGAGGTAAAAATTCTGTTAACAAAATTAACTATCAGTAGCATAATGACAAGTCAGCAAACATTGGTCAACAATGGCATGCTTTGCACATATTTGATGTCGGCTTGAGTAATATTACTCTTTCACCACAAATGTGAAAGTGTTTCCCACTGTATATGCATAATATCATATTTATAAGAAAAGAAAAATTTCACCTTAAACCACTCACGCATTCCTGGACTGAATTAAAATGATAAAAATCTCTATGTAAGTATGTTGCTTTCAGTCTCCTTCTCTCTTTCTCCCTCTTCACCACACACACCAGAACTAAAAATTCTCAGATAATTTTTAAGTTTTCATGGGTACAAGCAGACAAAAAAAAGAAATACTTCTTCCCCCAAATTTTCTATTTGCTCTTCCTAAGTTCACCCTCTCATATTAAAAGCAAACATCTGTGGTGCATCTGCAGGCTTCATGGTCTGCACAGCTGTGAAGAGGGTTTGAGTGAGAAATAAGGCTTATGACTAATCAAAAAAAAAAAAAAAAAAAAAAAAAAAAAATCCGTCATACATAATACAGGGTATGAATGGAAAAATGTCTCCCACCAAACATGTTTCCAAGTATAATTTTATCAGATTACTTCCCTTGCAGATTTCCAGTCTTTATTCTCCCTTCATTTTTTGACACAGGGATAAAACACCCTCAGAATCTGAGGCCCGGTTACAGAACAGATATTTGAATTCAGTTGAAAAAAAAACAAAGATAAAACAAGGGAAAAAAAAGACAACTGAAAGACACTTCGGAGAAAGAGACAACCAAAAAAAACCAAGATTCCAAGGGAATAACAGCATCATTAAGACAAAAAATTAGTTTGCAATGTGTTGGCCTTCCACTAAATCTACCTAATGTCTAAAAATTACATCTGATATTCTCAAATTATGAATCAAAATTTGTTACTTACAACACTGCCAGGGCGTGCCCATGTATAGACAAGGCCTTCTGGCATGCGGTGACGATGCATTCCTCACGAAATACTATACAGGTCAAGCGTTCATGGGCCACCTTCTTGCAAATCAAGGGCTCCAACATAGCCACATCTTCAAGTTTAGGACAGGCTGGTGTCCCATACAGTTTCATGCACTCATCCACAGGTTTCAGATGGTTGGCCTTCGAAAGCAGCCCCACCCGTTCAGTATTGCGACTGGCCAGGCTGAAGTTGCGTTTGTGTTCTTTCTTCTCTTGGCTCTCCTACGATCAGCCACGGACAACGTGGCAAACTTTGTGGTGGTATTGATGACAGAATTGCCTACAGAGCTGGATGTTGTTCCTGACAAGTGGCCAATGTCATTGCCAATACAGTTCACTTTACCTGCATTGTTGGGTAAACTGTTGGAGCGTGGTACCGAACTCCCGCTGGCGTGAAATCCTAGGGTGGTAGAAGTGCGGGACTTGTACGGCTGTCTTACAATATCCTCAGTCAATTCCCACAAGCACATTTCTGTGTCCTGACCCACAGAGCCAAATCGATATGTTGTGTAATGCACAGAAGATGTAGGTTTGTCCACAGTGGAGTTATGGTTTGAGTTCATATGGGATCCATTAACTGGGGTGGACTCTGAGGGACTGTCTATTCCTTACTGCTCCCACTTTCCTTATTAGCACTATCACAGCTGCTGACATGATTGGCCTTGGCCTGGGTAGGAATGTTTGCATGCAGATAGGAGGAAGACTCTACCACATCTCTGGAGATAAACTCACAGTTCTCATCATCACAGACTAAGCAAGTGTACTCATCAAACGACACCATATTGACCCATGACCTGTGCCCATGACCCCTACAAATCACCCGCTTTTCATGGAAGGACCAGACAGTCACTAAGTCATCCTCCCCACCTGTCACTATGAACTTGCCGTCCGGTGACCAGCACACACACAGCAAGCCCCCAAGTAACTCTTCATGGTCCCCACAAGTTCCATGGTGTTGTAGTTGAAAACACGTAAATACCCATCCTGCCCAACCACAGCCAGATAGCGGGAACATGGGGAGAAAGCAAACTCGTTGATAGCACCAGAGCCTATCACCCAGCGGTACAGTGGGTTACGGGTGCTCTTGGTCTTGCAGGTGAAGATGGAGAAAACTTCTCCCTGCTTGAATGGCTGGTAGTTGGGAGGTGTCTGTCCACAGGGCAGCTCTTCGTTGTACAGGTAGAGCTGTCCACTGCCATGGGACACCAGGAACTGGTTGTGAGAGCCAGGGATCCACTTGATACAAGTCACCTTGGTCTTGTCAATCAACCTCTGCAACAACCAGTCATACATCCAGTCAAATCTATTGCTTGGACCTGTGCACTACTCAGATACTCTTAACAAAAATGTTATCAACTGATCTCAACTCCCACCAAATGTAAAATTTTCCATCAGCAACTATTGCTAACATTAAAAAACACCACACACACACACACTAGTAATGAAAGTGTGAAGACTGAGGCACAAGAAGTAGAGACTTTTTTCATAAGCTAAAAACAAAGAAAGCTGAAGGTCCTGATAATATTGGTGGACAGGTTTTAAAAACTCTATGCGTCAGTTGTGCAATGTTTTCAGTGTATTGTTTTCATGGTCTGTAAAAGATTGTTGTGTGCCTGACTTGTGGAAAAAAATCTTTTTTTGTCCAGTGCCTAAGAAAACTAAACCCCTCTCTCTCAATGATTACTGCCTTGTTGCTCTCACTTCTATTGTTATGAAATGTTTTGAAAGACTCATTCTAAAACAAATAATTCTAGAAACTGCTCAGTATCAATATCCAAATCACTTTGCATACAAGCCAAACGGAAGTACTGACGATGCCACTCTCACCCCACCTCCACAATGCTTACTCCCATTCAGAAAAGCCTGGTTCATTTGTTTGCATATTGTTCACTGACTTCTCTTCTGCCTTGAATACTATCCAGCCTCACTTAAAAGCCCAAAACTGCTGTCTTATGATGTCAACCCTTATCTTGTTCTGTGGATTATTAGTTTCCTTGTCAATAGGTCACAGTCTGTTCGATTTCAGCAAGCTATTTCATCTATTTGTAACACATCTACTGGCTCGCCTCAAGGTATAGTTCTTTCATCTGTGTTTACTCTATATACATTAATGACTTTACTGGTAATGATACTGCTCCTCTTGTGAAATATTCTGATGACTCTGCTCTCTCCAAGATCTGTCAAACTCTCATTGTACGTACTGTGATCACGTGGAATGCGTTTACTGCTTGGTGTGAAGACATTTATCTAAACCAAAATGTACAAAAGACAAAAGAATTGCTGTTTGATTCTACGAAAAATCCCCCACATGTTCCGGAGCTTCAATTCAGCAGTGAGGAAGTTGAACATGTGAGTGAATATAAATATTTAGGCACAATAACTGATGACAAATTAAACTTCATAGCAAATACTAATTTTATCCACAAGAAATGTCAATCAAGGATCTTTTGTCTTCAGAAGCCTCAATGTAAATCTAGGAAAGTGCTGCAAGGATTTTACAGATGTTTTATTGAGTCCATCTTACTTCTCTCTTTTATCTGTTGGTATGGAAGCCTAACTGTGAAGAGCAAGAATGTGCTGAACAAGGTGATGAATGTCTGTAGCAAGACTGTGGGCGAGAGACAGAGTAGTCAGAGTGTGTTGTTTGAACAAAGAGCAGTTCGAAAGGCGCAGAAGATTGTGAGCGACAGCAGCCATAATCTTAGTAAGTATTATGAACTTTTGCCATCTGGAAGACATTATTGAACCCCAAAATTTAGACCAAGTAGAACAAAAAAAGAATTTATTCCCCATGTCCATCCAACTTTTAAACAAATGACTTTTTTTACATGTGACGATTGAAAACATTGAGAACTTCAACTGATGTGTGTGCGTGTGTGTGTGTGTGCGTGTGTGTGTGTGTGTGTGTGTGTGTGTGTGTGTGTGTGTGTGTGCGTGTGTGTGGTGGTGCACAGTGTTGTATTAAAGTGCACAACATAAAATGACATAAATTGAATGCCATTTCATTGGATATGTAATCTGTACTTTTTTGTTTTGTTTTGAATTGATTGTGTTATGTTGTAAAAATTAAAAAAATGTTGCCACATTAATGCTATTTCGTTGGATATGTAATCTGTACAAAAGTTTCTTTTTTCTGTTTTTTGAATTGATTGTGTCATGTTGCAAAAATCAAAAGACATTGCCACATTGAATTTCACGTTTTGTCATAACAAAGTTGTTTGAATTGAATTGAACTGACACACACCCACACACACACAACTACAACCAAGCAAGCAACTGACTAAAGATCCCCTACAACAATAAAAGAATAAGAATCAGAAATTATCAAGAAGAAATAACGTCTTTTAAATCCAAACTATTGCAAGAAAAGAAAATGGTTTGTGATCGCATATCATGAAAGTACAAACTATGAATAACCATATGTCTTCTACAGTGTTGTTCAATCATTAAGTACAAACAGTTCATCATGATCTAACAGGTCCAATTTTAGAAATGCACCGTACCAACACTGTCCAAGTTTTGCTATCTTTCATCCTGTCATAGGTACTCATTATCAATGTAATATTAACCAATGCTATCCAAGTTTTGCTATCTGTCATACTGTCACTGGAACTCATAATCAATATATTATATGTTTACAATTTAACATTGATTTTATTCTTTTTGAAGTGCTATCAATCAAAATGTACTGAGAGAGACAGAGAGAGGGGAGACCAGTGTCAATCAAAAAGCAGTATGGGTAGGTGAAAAAACAACCAACCAACCAACCGAAACCTTTGATACTTAAGACCCGTAAAATGACAAAAATTAATAATACTATTTGAAAATTTATGTAAAGATAAAACTAGAAATTACTACTGCTTTCCTTTTTTCTCCTCTTATCTATAACTACATCAACATATAATATGTACGGACGCACATGCGTGACTAACGATACATTGATTCAATAACTCATTTATACACCAACATGAATAATACTATTACTGTTAATGTCATTTGATGAGTAAACAGATTTAACTGAGCGCGAGCATGCGCATGCACACACACCTTTCTGAAACTATCAAAAATGTGAAAGATTCAAATCTAATGAACACACACACACACACACACACACACACACACACACACACACACACACACAGCGATCAAAAACCAAAATCAGAGTCAAAGCACAAAGGAGCATTCAACCAGTAATCATAAAAGGTAAAACTATTAAATTAGCAACATGCCCCATTTTAAAACCAGAAAACATCTCTGACCTCTCTCATTGTACAATTTGCTGATCTCCTTTTTGATGGGGTCAATCAGCTGTACCTGTCCTGCTGTAAAGCCCACCAACAGCAGCACACTCTCAGGGGACACCAGTGCTGCATTGAAATCATGGCAAGTGGGTAACGTCCCTTTATAGATGCGCTTGTCAACAGGCTTGGTCAGGTCTGCAGCCTGCAAAAGAACATTTGGACCAAAACAAAGTCATTTTCAACTGGAAAAGAAATATTTTCCCTGTCTCTGCCAGACAAGAAAGTGAGTCTTCTCCTGCACAGTCTGCTGTAATAATCATCATAGCCTCATGACCTACAGTTCCATGGAGTCTTTACATTCAGATAAAGTAAAAGAAATTCATGGGCAAAATTAAATCCTCACTTCAAATGGTCCTCAATTTTACCTTACTTCCTCAGCAACACTTGCATGTATTATACTTTAACAGAATATTTATTTTACAGTTTCAAGTCTATGCAGTAGGCAAGTGTCTCTTAATTTGACAATGCTTGCCCAGGGAGCAATTCTTACATATTTTATGGCCTAAGACATGAAAAGTTTCTGTTGAAAGGTATGCCGAACATCAACGTCAACATAAAGATCTGATGTGTCCTTTTTTGTGATTACTTCCTCTATCTTCCAAGCGAAAAGTTTTACAAGCATTCATAACTTTCACACACTGACATAAAAGATAAAATGTTCTCAATCTATAACCAAATATGGTTAGTTTAACTACATAAAAAATGTGTAAATTAACCCTATTCTTTACAGTGGCAGTTAGTTTACAAACTTGTATGTTTAATTTCAATCTATTTATTTGCAGTTGGTGTACAAACTTGTATGTTTAATGTCAATCTATCTATTTTACTGATATTACTTCATATACACATAAAAAGGGTGTGTTTTTTTTTTTTAATTTTATGCACCCTCACCAGGTATTTACAGTTCAAAATCTAGATAGTGTTAACTTTACCCATAATCATTCTTAAGCCAGAAGAAGATGGATAATCTTAATTTTGTGACAGACAGTATGATGCATTTCTGTTGAATTATGCCTTTAGACACTGTACTTTAACCGCATCATTTTCATGTCACAAAAAAATGTCCTGTTATCTATCACAGGAACTTAGCTCATTAGAACATTAAAAAAAAAATGTTAAACACATGTGATTTTCCCATTAAGTCAAGTATAATTAATCATTCATTTCCACACACTTTGCATGCATATTAGGTAATTAATTCAGAGTTCAATGGCACCATCAGTTTGCTCAGAATCCAGACAGATTACTAAATTTCAGCCTAGGACATCATTAAGATTCTTTTGGCCATTTACTCACATTCTAACCCCTTGTCAGTGATCAAGGATTGGATCAGATTGCCCCTGCAAATGCTCTATTTCTTTGGCTGACATTATGTGAGCAGGACGAAAGGCTTTAGAGATGAGTGTTACAGCTGGTGAAATTATTATGGAAGATCCTTCTGGAGATTTTTTCTTTTAAAAATTTTTTCTTTTTAAAATATTCAACAAATGAAAATGTATCATAAGAATCATTTCCATGGATTAATTAATATGATTTTTAGCTCTGCGATCCTGAATCAAGGTCAAATCGAGCAATTAGTTCCAATTTAAACAATTCATCAGAAGCACCAATCAGCAAAATCCATTTTTCAATGTTCATGCTGTAAGTAGCTTACTGTGATTCTATGATGGCTTTATTCTAGTTGGTTCGCCAATTCCTAATTTGCTCTATGTGTTTTTGCTGTGCAGACTGTTAGGTCTGTTTTGCAATCTGTTATCTGTTTTCAATCAAAGGAAGGAAGACTTACTATGTTTGATTTGCTTTAAATTTCAATTTGTTCAAGCTCTTTTGATGGATTTGCCAGTTTTCACTTTGCCTTCCATAGCATTTTTTTCTCACTGTGAATTCCACAGTACGATATACACAGTATATCTGAGCCAACTTTTGCAGTCAAGAAAAGGGATGTTACTCTTTTCTTCTGCGGATTCTTAAGACAAATTTTGTCTCCGGTTCCAACTCTAAATTGCTAAAAACTGATCATTCAAGTCTTGGAATTTAACTACGATGTAGTGAACAGGCATGATTTGTCAACTTTTGCTATTCCATACAATCAAGTGAGAGAATGGAGGGCCAATGCAACCTTGACACTGCAGCAATGCCATGCAACAGCCTGGTGCACGAGTGTATGTCTCGCGCTACTTCAAAATTTCAAGCGAAAAAAAAAACGGCAAAGGCATCGGCAGTCTGAAGCCTTGCCAATCCTTTGCTGTGTGTGCAGGGCAGTTTTTAATCAGCACATCATGCAATAAACATGTTAAGCCTACTCTTTTGTGCTGACTGACTCTTCATTCTCTAAAAAGACAGCAGTGCAGTGAGCCGTCATTGAATCTTTCATGGTCTTAGATCTAAAAATGCTATCATGGGGAGATAAAAAAAAAAAAATCAATATTTCCCTCCTCAACAAATGAGCAAAACCAAACTCTGACAGCGTGCAGAATGAGCAAGGATCGAGCCTCCCATTAACTTCACAGATCCAGATGAAATGTAAGCTGCCTATCCTGGAGCCTCACTTCATCGTACCTCATATTTTGCAACTTTTTCTTTGCTGTGGGATCAGTTAACACATACTAATTCAAGCAATTAACGAATAAGCTTTAATTCTTATTTGTTCCATACCCTTACATTACTTTCGTGATTTCTACATTTTTTTGCGTAAATCTGTTTCTCTTCAGTGGTATTCAAAATGACCACCTCAACTTTGCTGCAAAAAACCCCCGTCAGAGACCAACTCATGTTCTTTTTAAACCTTTTGTGGAACAAGAATAAGATACAAGCTGGGATGTCCTTCTTGTTTCAAAAGAATGAGTTAAATCATTATTGTCTTTTCACTTCCAGTTTGCTTCAAATTTGAGTAGGCTGAAAAGGCTGCAATGACCTGTGAACAGAATGTACTGGATGAGTGTAAATATTGCAGATTCAACAAATGCATCAAATGCATTATATATTTTCTTGCTCTAGTCTAAGCAAATCATGTTCATACAGCAGATATCCCCAGTTTCTTTCATCTGCTTTACAATGGTTCAATGCGGATGCACTAACTTCTGAAAGGAAGAAATGAAAGGAAAACTCATTTGGTTAAGTGAAACATCATACTGTTTCATTAACACTATCAACACAACACATTATAAACCTTTCTGGCACTGTGAACACTGCAGTCACAGCGTTCTTCCACCAAACTTACTTTTTTCTCTTTCTTTTTCAGACAGTTCTAAAACACAGCTATAAGTTTCACTATCTAATCACAAGACTCATTTTCTTCCAGCTCAAAGCTGACCAAAAACAAAAAATCTTAATAGAGTCGCATCAAAAAACCAATTTATCATGTGCTCTGATAATGCTTTCAAGTTATGGTGATAAAGTGAAGCATCCACTGCAAGCAATCACGAGAGCTCTGTTGAAGAAGTTAACAGAATATAGTGTATTAGTATTATTACTCTACCCTGAATTGTAATGAACTGAATCTCAAGTCATGTTATAACTTCAGACTAACTGTATGCAAGTATGCACTAGAGAGAGATTAGCTTCACAATCAATCAATTGGAACAGAAAAGACAGATTAAAAACACAGGAAAAAAGGGACATTCCCTCAAGTTCAATGGACTTGTGGAAATGAGTGTCAGCCTCAGAAGTGATTTTATTTCCTGCCCCCTTCCAACAGGTTCTGTCAAATATGAAACCAATGTTCTTAACAGCATGCAAGTTGCAATCCATTTAATGTGATGTCAAGGCTGCTGTTTCAATCAGCTGTGCCATCACATTGCGATAACAGCCTATAATTAAAATTCATTCTCTCGCTCTTTTTTTTTTTTTTTTTTTTTTTTTTAAGTTAAACTGTTCTACTATTCAGTGGATGCAGTCACAATCTTATTAAGTGTAAAAGTTTGTTTTTTTTTTCATAAAGCAGACCTGGTGTTCTTGATACATAAGAGATTTCAAAAAGGAACACCATCAGTTTTCTTCAGGGGCAGTCAAAATTTCAAGTTCTCTGACATCACAACAGCATTTTTGGACTTAACAGTATAAATTATAATAGCCAATTTCATGCTTCCCCCCTTTATAAATAAAGTATTAGCTATGCTTGTACGTTCACAAAACATACATTTTATTGTTAATTGGGAGACAATTCATTATGAAACTTGCATTACAAAAAGAATTTGTAGTCTGTAACTATTTTTGACATTTAGTTACAGTGTTGTTCTGTTTCTTTTCAAAGTATTCACAATGTTCAGCAACAAACAGTATAACCTATCTTTGACTGAAACTCTTGGATGGCAGAGGATGGGAGGGAGTGTACCAATGGAAATCTTTCTCTATTTAACACATCCTTCACTGTCCTATATTAATAGGCAACTGAGGAGAATGGAAAAAAAAAAAAAAAGCATGGACATTAAATTTCCCTGCATTCCACTCACCTGTAAAAATTATACATGAGTATACCATAATTAAATGTAATATCCCATAACTACTGAAGAGAGAAAATGTGAGTTGCAATAAAATTTTACTAATACAAGTAGTATGTTTCATTACAAAATGATGTAATCCATCGTCAGAGAAGGCCCACAGAGATGGAGGGGGGGGGGGGGGGGGGGGGGGGAGGGCAGTATAACACCACCCTTCATCAGAAATTTTGGGTCAATTAAGTCTGAACCCCATGCTCACCATTTTTCCCCCTCTTCTCCTCTACCACTCCCCCCCTCATCCCCCTCCTCAAAAGAAAAAAACCTTGTAAACATACGACTGGAGCAGAACTGTAAATGAGTAGTACTTAGCTACTTGGATATCCAGTATTCCGTTTTTAAGTTGTGTGGAATCACTACGACACTAGCCTGGCGCTTCGAAAGATTAATAATTCGAGACAGTATTTTGCATCCTTTTTCGGTCCGATTATATGGCCATAAATAATCTAGTACTACTACTAGTTAACATAAATCTTGACAACACTAGCGCAAAGCTGCGTTCGTGTGAGTTGCAGTCGCACGTATCAACTGATCCGTGATGATGAATCAGAATCACACAGATGCACCGTCACAATGTTTTCCAGTATCCATTACATAGAAAATATATCCTACATGGCCAGTGGGTACATATTTTTCAATCTAGATCTCTACTCCAAACCGCACATGCAAATGCGCACATATCTTGAATTTCACACCAGAAAAGCGACTATTACCTTGCGAACACCCTTGTAAACATACACGTACAGTTCCCTGCCAACATTGAAACACAGTCTGTCTGGACAAGAAGAACCATCGTCGACATTCACGAAAGACACTTTCACAGGCGGAAAAGCTTGTCCATTATACGCTACCCTGGTCGCCTTCGAATACTCTGACAATTTATAAAGTCCTTCTCGAGTAACAAAGTGTGTTTTGATGTCGTCTTTACCCCCACCCTCACTCTGCGCCGCCATGTTGAGATTATTGCCGAACTTCTAAGGTGAAAATGCCCGGATAGTCAAACCCTACGCATGCTCAGTGAAATAGTTCCTGTTAGCGATCCAAACATTTGCACGTGGAATTAGCCTATATCTGGCGATTCTGACTCGTGTAGAATGTCATATACATCGATGGGAATATTTGAAGGAGGTTTATTATCCACATCGAAAATTAAAGGCAGAAATATTGATGAAAGTGTTTGGAGTTGTAATTTTTTTTCCGGAGGTTTACCGGAAAGAGGGATGTTTGTTCCACAATGACTCAACTCGAAGTCGAACTGGGTGTGGCAATTAGTTGGATGGATTGTTTTCATTCTATCACATGGGCGAGGCTGCTAACAGACTCAACCAATGTGCTTTTTCTGTAGACTCAAGCATTTGATAAATTATCAGCTTATTTATTTATGGATTCTAGAGTCTTTGTGGGTTTTGATGCAAATGATGCATAATCACTCGTATTATAATGGAGAACGGCATTGAAGTCAGTAAAGGTGATCAAGAGAGGGAGTTATTTAAGAAAACCATTTGATAATGGACCTCCTCAAATTTTGCTTCGTAAACTATGCATGAACGGTATAAAGGGCAAGGTGCACAAATGGGTGGAGTTTTCCAATCATGAGAGGCAGAGAGTGACAGCTCAGTATTCTCTTGAAACGTGTGTTGAGTGGTATCCCTCATGGTGGTACACTGGCTCCTATCCCATTTACTATGTTTATCAACGATTGGTACACTTTGAGGAGCGTCTCCTTTAACTGATACATTTATGGAGCTATGAATAAAGCTATCAAAATGATTCATATATTGCTTCCTTTTCAGACAAAGAAACCCTTTTGTGTGTATCTATAACGAGACCTTGTTTAGAAAACGAAGAATATGCAACAGCTGTTTTGACACTTTGCCATATTTGAAACGATAGCGGACAAATTTAAGGTGATCAAGGTTCTTGAAAGGGTTCATGGGAGACAATTCCGAACGTTTCGTTGCCCAATATGCGTGACTTGGACTTAAGTACAGATGTTTTATGTAGATGAAATTTGACACAAACAGTGCAATTAAGATTACGTGAAAAATGCATTAGATAATTCAAACCGTTAGCCGTGGGTTTTTTGTTTTGTTTGTTTGTTTTTTTTTGGTTTTGTTTTTGTTTGTTTGCTTGTTCTGTTTTTTGTTTTGTTAATGTTCGTCATACTGAATTTACTACTGAACAAACAATTATTATGAAACAAATGAGACACTATGTACACATATAAACACAGTTTCAGTTTTTGAACAGCTGTAGGTGTGGGAGCATTGACCTAGCCCTGCGCTGTCAGATTGCGCAACGCACACTAACAGTTCGACAAAACGGAAAACTAATCGTACAGGAGCTGACCCCCGGCATAACAATGAAAATGTTGGCTCCTTCAATTAATAATTGATTAAACTTAAGTAGTAAAACTGGCCGGCTGAATTCCAGGCCTGTCCTGCATGGCCCTTGCTTTTGTGTCTATATCAGATATGCGGCGGCTGGCAAAGGTGTGTGTGTGTGTGTGTGTGTGTGTGTTCGAGAGCGCGCGCCAGAATGCTAGGGCTTTGCCTTACAGGCACACATAAACGTAGCCTAACATTCTAAGGATTCCAGTTATAATGACGGCCGACGATTGGTCGGTCAGTTGTCCGCCTGACCACACCTTTTCTTGTTTCACTGACAGGTCATCACGGCATACTCAGAGCCTATTTCTGGACACTCGGCTGTTCTGGGAAAAGGACAAGTCTGTTTAGAGAGGTTTGGCACCAGAGAATGGTCACCAGGTGCCCTTCTCTCTCTCGAATAAAATCTGCAGGGGCTCCCCGGAGAGTGTGTTTCATCACAAGGGGAGTTTTTCGCCGCTGTTGCTAGATATTAGGCCAACTCATGATACCCTCTTCCTGACGGCTTTTTGCTTGTGGTAATAAAACTGTGTCAGTGCCACTCTCTCTGTCTGTCTCTCTCTCTCTCAGAGAGAGAGAGAGAGAGAGAGAGAGAGAGAGAGAGATGGCTGACTGATAATTTTTACTCCCAAGGGTGAAAGACAAGCAAGAAAATGCTTTTATTCCTCTGACCCCTCAACTGTCCTTTCAGGGACTATGAGATGACACAGAACACTATTGCATTATGTAGAACTGATTGTAACAAGAATAGTGATGATTCGTATTACCATTAAAGAAAACATAAATCTCCTAAAAATGTCACACACACACACACACACACACACACACACACACACACACACACACACACACACACAGACACACACACACACACACACACACACACACACACACATGAATGCATGCGTGCGTGCACAGCTACAAAGAATTCCCAGGCAGAGAGAGGATTTAAAAAGCACCAGTCCTCAAAGTAATATCATTAGCATTGCCTGTGGAAGAATGAACAGTGATTCATGAGACAGTCAGGTTCAAGTGCCTCTCCATATATTCATATTCATTATATTCGTTTATGAAGCAAGATTTTTCAAGGCACTAAGATTGGAGGTAATGTTTTTTTTGTTGAGAGAGAGAGAGAGAGAGAGAGAGAGAGAGAGAGAGAGAGAGAGAGAGAGAGAGAGAGAGAGAGAGCATGTGCTCGTGCTTATGTGTGTGTGTGTGTGTGTGTGTGTGTGTATGGGCGCGCGCGCGCGCGCGCGCGCGTGCGTGTGTGTGCTCAGGAATTTAACTTGTGCCTCATTCATAGCTCATTGTGGATTTACAATCGTAACTGGGTTTGTGCCAATACTGATTCCTTATTCTCTCCCCTTTCGGTGACTCATGGGAGCATTTTTCCTCAAGTTTCGGATCTGGTGGAAAAGAGTAAGACGAGGAGCCATCCCACAGAGTCCATAATGCTGGTCTTTACTGGACGTCCTCAGGACTGTTCCCGGAAGTCAGTGGTCTAGCCGTGACTGCAAAAGCTCTTCAGAATGACCATCACAGAACTCCTCAGCCCTTCACTTCTTTCGCGTAAGGGGGCGGGTTCGTGGCTCTTCTGCTGTCAGGATTTTTCTTCATGGGGCTGCGTTGCCTTTTAGACGGTTGTTTTACTCACGCTGCTGTGGGACACCTGTTCAAAGCCTGGTAATTTCTAAGCCTCATGGAATTCCATTTTGTTCCTCTTCGACCAGATCCAGCTGGAGCCCTTTTCAGCGCCTCTGCCGTTGTCTTGCGAGTTCTGCTTCTCTTCTTATCACAAATACCGATCTGTTTCATGAAATTACGTGCGGATGACCCTACAAATAACCCCTTTTCCTCTCCTACCCCTCCTTTCCCTCCCTTGCTCCAACCTTCATGGCGATGACTTCGGCTTGGAAGCCGGATTTCCTCAAGCTGCTGGCAAGACTGCCACATTTCTCAGTCTTGCACACAGCAGCAGATATGAGCTTCTCCATTCTGCTTTCAAACGGCACAGTGAGTTCAATGAGAATCAATAGTTTTTGATGTATCTGAGTGGAGCACGATATTCGATCTCGGGCAAGCCTTCAGATCTCTTGGATGGTTTTCCCATGCTGGAAGGTGATCTGCTGTGCACTCCCAGTCATCCACTCTGTCCACGAAACCCCGCTACCGTGCTCTTGACGCCACAGGTGTTCCAGACGATGAAGCGCGTGGTCTCCTGCCGTGTAGAACGACGATTCTGGGGCTTCTCGTAGTGGAGCGTTTCTTCTCGCAGTGTTAATGCATGTGCGATCTCTTTAATTTGAAATAGATCACCAGTCCTTCGATTTCATCATTATTATGTGGTCGCCATTGGCCCCAAAGTGACTTTTAACAGCCTAGAATTACCATGACAATGGGCTTTTCATCCAGTTCGGCGCAAGATGGATGAAAATAAGTGATTGCCCGTTCATTTTCGTTGTCCTGAGTGAGTGTTGTGTATCTTGTTTGAAAAAGGCTGCTGAAACGTGTTTTGTCGTGATTGGTTTGTCTGTTTTTTTTTTTTTTTGTGGAGCCTTATAAATAATTTTCAAAACTAGTTTATCCTGTTCTTAGTAGCACAACCGATTACGTGTTCCCTTCTAAGTGCCTCCATTTTGATTTAATTGAGATGGCAGATTTATGATGTCACAGCTAATTTGTGCTATATTTATCTATTTCTTTTTTACATTAGAGAAGTGAAATATCTTTCTCGACACTCGTGTGCGTATACTCAAGTTAGTTTGCATCACATCTTCCTGCAGTTGATTATTCAACATCAGGAATATAGGTCTGTATAGGTCAAATGTCAAGTGTAATCACCGAGTAGGTCAACAGATGAGAGGCTTCTCAAGAACTTTTGCTATGAGCAACAAATTTGTGAAAACGATAAAATGTTGAGCAAATCTGACCGATAAGGCCTTGCGTGTGTGTATGTGTGTGTGCGTGTGTGCGAGCGTGCCTGCATGTGTGTGTGTGTATGTGTGTGTGTGTGTGTGTGTGCGCGAGTGTGTGTGAGAGCAAGCAAGCATGTATACTGCTTAATAAACCAATGTCACACTTGTAACTTGTACACTTTCTGTGTGGTGCGCGCACACCAATGTCTCACTGGTTTGTGCTGTGGCACACCATGCAATAAACAACAATGGTGTTTAATGTAACAACAGCGCATGTGCCACTTTGTCTGATATTGGTGTGTCAACATAATGTCAGTACAAATCTTCACAGTCGTCACCACAAAAAGGGACATGACGTAATGCAGAAGACAGTTTCCTCACAAACATTTTTGAATCAGTGATGCAAAAATCATCTGCCACCATGGTGCAGCCCTTGTAACCTGGCGACGGGGATAACAGATTAGTCTTCAGCTGGCAGTTAAGCTTTATCGTGTATTCAGAACTGCTGTTTAACAAACCTTAAAACTTTTAAAACAGCCGACACAACAACCAGTCCCTAGTTCCTAGCCCCTTCACTCCCACCCCTCCCCCCCCCCCCCCCCCCCACCACACACACACACCTCTCCTGAGTCTGGGCTAGGTTTTCAATTAAACAAAGGGATTTCTGACTTTCAAAGCCTTGCGAGTCCTAGCTGTAAATGATTTCAAACTAGTCCCAGTAGTATATCAATTAGCGTCACAGGTTTGAATCCTATCAGAAACAAGTACTTGTGGGATATATTATACCCGTTATGGTCTCCTATATATAGTCAGTCGTTCATGTTCTGTGGGATCAAACAGAACAACAAAGTCATGTTACATCCACCGAACAATGGATGCATCTCGGAGACTGTTGCTCTTTCCTGATCCACAGCCTACTACAGGTGTTTGTGGATCTCTGGCTTAGCTGATCCTTTGACTTGTTGTGAAGAGAAGCATAGAGCGCATTCCTGTTGTGTAGCCTCGGATCAGAATGGAACCCTGCAGCAGCATCCTATTCCTCATCTTCACTAATCATCAAAAAGAAGTTGCAAATTCTGTACCTTTTCATTCCTTCTTTCATGCAATGTTGTTGAAAATGATCTGACCTGTCAACTATGTCATAGAGCAAGAGAAGAAGAAATACATTGTTTTTTGTTTTGCTGTCATGCTCAGGATGATTTTAAGAAGAAAACTTATCCAATCCAAATATTACACAGAACCTTGTGATTTCAAGCTTATTCTCTTACTATCCACAAGTAATAAGAAGACACTTTAGAATTCAGTTATATATATATATATATATACTAGCGCTTACGCGCTTTGAATCCGTCTCACCCCAGCGAGTTTGTCTGTCGTGTAGTGTTCTGATGTCCAGTTTTGCGTCTGTGGATGCAAATTGCGTCATGACACAATGCGTCACGTGATCCCCGACCTGACGTTGCTGTTTGTAGGACGCCAAGGATACTTGATACCAAATTTAGTGGCGATAGGCCTAAAAATGTGGCCGTGTATAAGCATACGGACAGACAGACAAACTGAGCTTTATATAATATATATATATATATATTCCTTTGTATATTTATGAAAAAAACAACAGAATTTGCGACTGTAAAATCTATTGATGTTTTTTTTTTTTTTTTTGTAATTTAAAATTCACACTATTTCATCATTTCGTTACACATTAAGATGTGTCATATATTTTCACATGTCTGAAATTACCCCCCCCAGTAAGAGGCTTTGGCCTTAATTTAAATAAAAATTTGCATTTTTGCGTTTGCATTCTCTCATAGTGGCTTCTCATGTGGTTTTGATTTTCTCTTGATGTGCTTGCCAACAATGAGGTCTTTAGAAAGTCATCTGTATCAGAAACTTCATGGTCATTGTACGGGACTTAGTGGTGCCCCCCCTGGACAGGGGCCCTCACTCAAACTACTTTATGACTTTATGACCAAGCACCGACTGTTGCCAGGAGGGTAGTTAACAAGGGAATGTCCTCATTAAGCTGGATGAGTACAGACACCACTGTCAACGTCACCAAAGTGACTCTGCAGCAGTGCTGTCTTGTATAGTAAGTCACCTCATGACGACCTAATACTGTTTGCTGCCCATAAACTACAAGTTCAGTCAGAGATTTTCCTGACACCTGGGAGCTGCTGTTGGTGAGAGCTGGAATGAGCCACATTGGAGTAATGAGGGCGCAAGAGATGAGACAGTACAAGAAAAACAAAAAAAGCCAAAAACACAACAAACCAATCCTCCTTTTGAATTTGAGTTGATCAACACCTATCAGAAATTTCAAAAAGAATGGAACAGCATGATGAAAGAGTAAGAAGCATTCAATCCCATGCATCTTAACACAGAAAGACACAACTCAAAATGCATTGTGACTATTATTTTCCCACCGGTATTTAAGAGACAAAAAAGCAATGCCCAAAACATGCACAAAAAAAAACTACATAAAGTCAAATCCCAACATGTGCACAAAATTACACAGCATGCACTATGTGAAACTTTGCTATCTCTGATACATGAATGTGTGCTGATGTGTGTGTCTGTAATTAACAACACATGAATACAAGTCTGCAGTTAACAGAATACTGTGAACAGAACAACAAAATACTAATCAAAAAGAAGAGATTCCAAAACTTTTACAGCACATCCTTTTTTTTTTTTTTCAAAATGCAATTTGTTCACGAGAATTTTCACTGCAAACGGTAAAACATGCATGAACATGCGCGTGCAAAACAAATAAAATGATATTAACATCTAACAATGGAACAGCAGCACAGAATAGTTGGTGTAACTGCATCTAAGTATTAAGATTCTTTGAAATGCATAAAACACACTATTTTCCATAATTTTAGAGGGACACACACATATCACACAAACACACACACACATGAGTATAAATCATTCCACAAAAACTTCTTATTTCAAAGAAGCTTTTTTTTTTTTAACTTATCACATGCTAAAACATATACAAACACATAATATAACTGTAACAAACACACACACACACACACACACACACACACACACACACACACACACACACGCATATATACATATATATATATATATATATATATATATATATATAAACACTATGTATCAGCATTTATCAATGATTCTTTGAAAATTCCTTTTTTCAAACAAAACAGAAATGTCTTTTTTTCTATACTAGTCACAACTTAGAATATCAAAGCATACAAAAGATTGTCCACCAGAAAAAAGTACAAAAATCAAAACTGAAACATCATTCTGCCTCTTCCTAACCTGTGAAGATAATGTGAAAACTCAACGAATTATGAATGATAAAACCTAAATTTGAAAAAATGCTTACAGTAATTAAAAACACTAGTGTTAAAAAAACAGCAACACAACATATGTGTGAGAAATTCATTACAGATCAAAAATTTGTGAAATATTACATAGAATACACAATAATAGCCCAAGAAGTCTTTGAATCATACTTTCCATAGTTACAAAATCAACAGCTGAAACGATATTACAATCCGTTCGAATAAGATGATACAGATTGTTCATGATGTGAAATTGCTTTCCTGAAGACCGTCAATAATATTCTTTACTGCTCTTGATGACAGTCAAATCTCCATTTTATCTCTCCTGGACTTGTGTGCCACTCTTCATACTACCAATCATAGTACCCTTCCGTCTCATCTTAACCACACTTTTGACAAATCTGGTAAAGTTCTTTTCATGGTTGCAGTAATGTCTCTCTGGTCACCCACACACTGTTTCTGTTAATGGTTCTTCTGAAACCAGTTGCTCTGCAGTATGGAATCCGTCAGGGATCCATGTTGGGGCCCTCTTCTCTCTGTCCTTTATACACGCTCAGACTCTGACACTGTTGCCCATCACAGCTCCTCTTGCCACCATTTTCTAAACGACTATCGACTTTACATGTCTGGCGATATTTTGCTGGTTGTTTCTGTTATCCATCACACATCTTTACATATTTCAGGTATTAAAGCATGTATCAAAAACAACAGCCTTCTGCTGAACAATGACAAAACTGAAATGATCTTGCGCCCAAAAAACTTCTGTCCAAAGACTGGCCACATGCTTCTGTCCAATTAGAAACCTGCTCATTCATATCTTCATGACTGTTTGCAATGTAACCAGACTCTTGTCAATGTCATGTTTCCTTTGTCCTGTTGTACTGGCTACTTGGAGCTTTGCCCTGTTGGTTCTGTGTACCACCTTCTCTCTGAGCTTGTTATCAAAACTTTCATTACTACTGCCTTCTCTGATCACATCCTGATTGATGTTCCTTCATCTCCCCTTACCACTGCTGTGTGTGTGTGTGTGTGTGTGTGTGTGTGTGTGTGTGTGTGTGTAGTGGTGTATTAATCAATTATTGCATGACTGTATAAATTCACTTTGAGGCCTATACTGTTTGGCTCGCATATTTTTGTCTTCTTTATTTGTAATTTTGTCGTGATAAACACAGCTTATTTCAAATTCAGAGTCATAAATGTGCTCATTATTATCATGACAAGCACCAAACAACATCTGTGTAAGAAAAAGGCAAGAACAACATCCAGGTTCTATCCAGACCAAAAGGCACTGGCTGCTGTGTGAACGGAAGCAGGAGAAACTCTTTCGTCTAGGAACAAGACACGACCACATGGACCTACCTGCCCTCCAAACAGATAAATCAGGAGATTTTGTCTTAACACCGGATTTGTGACCTCATGCCCTTCAGCTACACCCACTGTCCAGCTCTCTGCAAGCTTAAGAATAATGAACACCTGCGAGATCGGAAGAAAATGTACGACAGCCGTGGAGAACCTTCTGGCAATTGTGTTATTCACTGACTGGGCTGAGCATGTGATCAGGTGACTGTAAAAAAAAAAAAAATGAAAAAAAAAAAAACCCTCCCTTCAGATGCATAGTAGGCATATCAAGAACTGATACGTAGGAGAATCCCTCCCTGCCCCCTCTCCAAACCGCTCAAATCCAAAGTTTGACAGTTTGCAATTTTTCTTTTTTTTCATTAAACACTAAAGTAAGATGTACAAATAGGTTGACTACCCGTAGAGTAGTATCAGATTTTTATGGTAACCTCGTTCTGCAAACTCTGTACATTTTTATGTGAATAATCTTTGTAACATTTCTTCAGTGTCTAGGTTCATCTCTTTTTCTTTGGCAAGACTAAGTGAGTTACTTCCCTTGCAACAAACCACTCCTGAAAAAAAAAAAAAGACCATCACTCAAAAAAATAAACTAACAGGGAGATGTAAAAACAGTGATTATCTTTTGCAGCTAACGGAATCAATAAATGTGTTTACAGCATGGAGGAAATGATCACAGTTGGATTTCTGATGCAATCAACACCTAAAATGCTTACTACTCCTCTGCCAAGTCCCCACAACTACCAAGCAGTAAATCTGACAAGAAACATTTATGGAACACATTTTCTAAGAAAAAAAAAAAAAAAAAGACAACCACAATCGCAGCATAAAATTCATTGTCAATCACACCCTGGAACACAACCAGCAAGCAAGGCTCCAAAGAAGTTCATAATGGCACAAAGTGCTTTGACTGGGAAGAATAAACATGCTGAAAGTTGAAACGCAGAGGAACTTGGGCAAAGGTTACAGAATCTGATTATAACACAACAGAAGCACCTCTGCAGGCAAGGCTTAAAACATTGCAATAGTAACTGACGGCACAGAAAAAAAATAGCAGCACAGTGGCAAAAAATAAAATTAGTCGCGCAGAAGAATTTAGGCATGTCATTCTGGAAGCAGATTAAAAAAAAAAAGTCATAGAATGGCAGTGCCTCCACTGGCAAAGTAAGAAATAAGTTAAAACAGAGATGCAGGAAAACTTCAGGCAGCTGGATAAAACTAAAAGATAAAGGAAATCACATGTGAAGATCATAGGTTCTTCTTCCTCTGCATTCTGTGGCCATACTATACATCAGTTGTGTCTTGTTCACAGGGTTTTCTTCTTCTTCTGCCTTCCATGGCCATGATGTATCATCAGTTACGTCTCCAGGTGAGGTTTGTTGTTTAAAATAGAAGGGACTGCACCATTCCCCATAACTTTCCACCAAGCTCCATCACACACAGCCAGTTTCATATACATCAGGACACCGATGATGGGACAAGGCAGATGGGTCTATGCAGGATTTCAAACCCTGTGAAGCACATCATTCGTCAGTGAGTAACATCTTAAGCTTGTACAGACAAGACAAATCGACAATGGCTCTTTCTTAATCTGAAAATGGTGACCCTTTCATGGAAATTTTGCTTCCGCTACATTACGTCAACGAGGATCACAGACTGGTTAAAAGAAAATCATGATGCAAAACAACCCAGCAAGAAGCTCAAAACAGGCCACAGGCAGTAGCAGTTTAAATTCACAGCGGCTTTAAGAATGTCACGATGGTGTTGTAGCGTAACTCAGATGTACAAGTTTGACAGTCAGCTAACAGTTTTGGTGCAAAGACGCCGGTAGGCAAGGCTTAAAGCAAGCTAAACGCAGCTGTAATGCCAAAAAACTTAGGAGACAAGCATGACAAAATGCAGTGGTGCAAGAAATTATCAGGAAAGGCTGACAAAAGCTTTAGTTAAGAGTGAGGAGGACTCTAGCAGGCAAAGCTAAAAATGTTTCTGAGCCTCATCATAAGAGCTACAGCATGCACATTTCTTACACATGAAAAAAAAACCACCACCACCAAGGAGCAAAGAATTTTGGCAGGCAATACTGAACACAGTGATTCAATTCAAACAATATTCATGCAAATTCCATACTCTTTCAATGAAATTCCAGTCAACACATTCACAATCACAGATATTCTTGATGTGTTGCAAAACATGATAGCAAAGCAAAAAGAACACTATGGATGTAAAAAAATTCTAATAGTCAAATATCTTTTCACATATTCGAGTATTAAGGTTCAGCGTGCACATTGTTTTTAAAATTTACAATCTACTGTGAGAAAACAACCACCAATCACACAAAAGATTTCACCTCGATATATCCTTGAAGAGTGTTTCACTTGAGTACTCTCACCAAAAAATCATAAATGATCCAGTACTTGATGTTTCTATGCCTGTACTATCTCTGTTTGACCCACCCACACACACTTTTCCACCCAATACTATACTTCCTCACATCTCTGCAGATTCAGGTAAAGGCAAATTCTTTTAAATAAGTAAAAAAAAAAAAAAAAAAAAAAAAACTAAGACCACAAACAACTTAAGACCACAAACAACTAATCATGAATGGAGGAATTTATTCAGTTGCAGAACAACCTACAAGCTGCTTATTCAATATGTTTTAACAAAAAATCATATATATCAATGGACAAATAAATATGGATAACAAAGGAACAGCTGAATGATTAAAACACATATGCACTTCCTTTTACTCGCATGTCTCCTACAGAAACTGATATGTACACACAAATAAAAAGGGCACAATAACTGTTAAGATATATCAATAACGGGCACAGTTAAGCATAACATATGTGAACACACATCTACACAAAAATACATATACACTTTTGTCATACCAGCTGGACATGGAAATCAAATATGATGAAAATAAAATAATTGACAACCTTGGCATTTTTGTTCTTGTATACCAACATGGGATTTAAAATCACGGGTGAAAGCAATACAAGACAATGCATCAATCAAAAGAAAAAAAAAATGAACAAAACTGAATAAAAAGATACTCCCCTTTTTATTTTTCAAGCGATAAAATTAGTGCTCTACAGCTGAAACCAAACTGTTGGATTTGTTTAGTGAAATCACACTGAAAAACTACCTATCTTTTGGTAAACAATCACACTTAAACTACCTATCTTTTTTGTAAACATTCACAACATCTTTCATCAAATCACACTTAAACTATCTATCTTTTGGTAAACATCCACAAACATCTTTCATGAAATCACACTTAAACTATCTTTTGGTAAACATTCACAAGCATCTTTCATGAAATCACACTTAAACTATCTATCTTTTGGTAATCATTCACATCTTTCCTCAACACAACTTTCCTCATTACCGCAACAAATTTCACACCCATCTACTCCACGCCCCCCCCCCCCCCCCCCCCCCCCCCCAAAAAAAAATTCAAGACATCAATTTTTTTTTCCAGCCACTCCTTCAAACCAATCCACTTTTGAAACTGATGGACAACTAGTACACCAAAAGATAAAGCAAGGCACATTAGTCAAGACCACAGCTCCAATAGCTACACTTTTTTTTTGCCTCTGAAACTTGTCACAGATAGCAGGTGATGGCGATGTATGCAACCAAACGGAGGCTGGGGAAGGGTCAAGGTGAGGAGAAGGGAGGGTAACCCTGCAGCAAACCATGAATTACTGAGGATACACTATGCGCACACATCTAAAAGTTCATTTTTTTTTTTTTTCCCACAACACCCACAAACTGATTTACTACTACTCCTACACAACATCCCAAAGTGAGTGAACAGAGCATTTAAGAGAAACTGACCATAATGCCCACTGTTAGGAGAAAGAAGAAGAGTGAAATTTGTGACACAATCACCCTCTGTGCTACATGTTTCTATACACAACTGTTACATGGTAACAAATTCCCACCAGATATGGAAACTCCCTCTTGCATTGCGGTGTCTACAGAAGTAAGAGTTGGAAAAGATACAATGCATGAAAAGTTACCTTTCTTGAATGACCAGTTCTCAAGACTAGATCATCACTTAAACCAGAGAAAAACCTCTTTCACAAATGACTTGTTGCAGAGACAAGCTCACTGAAAGCACTGAATCTAAACCTCTCCTCTGCCCACCTCCATCCCCAAACTACTTGAGTTTGACACACACACACACAGATACAATGGAGAGGGTGTCTTAGCATATCACAGAGAGCAGAACAATACAATTATTTTCAACAGTCAATCCAATACCTAGCGCAGTCAGATCTACAGGATCTAAAACCCTTCACTGGCCTGCAGCAGAGGAAGAGAAACAGATGTGTGCCTATCCCTGGTAACATTGTCAAAGCTGCCAACCTTCTGGGAATCAAAACTCTGGAACTGGGGCCTACAAGGGAAAGTTTGGCATTTCACTGAAAACATTCTTCATACAGCTGTATGAGTTTTTCCCCACTGTCCCATTCCCTATGCCTCTTCTCTGACTCTTCTTCCAAAAGTTTTGGGATTACATCTTGAAGGTCTGGAAGGTAAAAAAAAAAAAAAAAAAAAAAAAAAATCAAAATTTTTGGAATTATCTGCACAAAGGGAGGGGACATCTTGAAAAATGTAGGTAGGTTGGTAGCTTTGCAGAATTTTCTCCTGTAGAAGACAGCATGTGGTGAAGGGCCTGCAGAGGTCCAGGGTTTAATGATCCAGGATTCGCAGGTTGCCTGAGACAATCTCTGTTCTCCAGAATAGCCCCAGGAGGGATGTCTATCCTCTCTCCATGATTGGCAATGATGATCACTGTCCCCTGTGTCAGGCAAAGAAAGGGGGGAAAGCATTACTGGCCAAGAAAACCATGATTCCAGATGTACAAAGATTTAAGCCAAGCATCTCTATGTGGCATATCCATTTTTTTTGTTGATGACTGGATGGATTTTTCTGCTTCTATCTTTCAGTCTTTATCATAGCATGGGTTTGGAGTCATGTTCAAGTTGGTAATGAAGTTCATACCATCACAAAAAATGAACACAATCAAACAAAATCGAAAACAACAAATATGACATATTCATATTGGTCGTTGTCCCATAGTTAGAGTTGAAGGCCTTGTTTGATGGTTGAACGGAGGATGTTGGTGGTAGGCAGGGGAGAGAGAAGGAGAGTTTTAGTGTTTGAGATGTTTGTGAAATGTTTTCAGCTATCTGAATGGACCTTTACCTCCTGTATTTCAGTATGTATAGATGTATGAATGTATGTATTTGTGTAGGGCATGAATGTGTCTGGACTTTAAATTTCCAGTATTTCTGGATGTAGCCTCTAAAAACCTGACATTCATACATCTCAAGACTTCAACTGAGAACCTCTGAGATTTCATACAAGATCTAGTTTTGAGTTACAAGGCTTTTGAGAAAAAATTGTTGTCGCAGGGTTTTGGATGTACTATTTTTTTCACTAAAAATACGCCATTTTCTAGCATGAGATAGCTGAGGATGGCTTTTGAATGGACAAATTTGAGGGATTCACAGGCTTTACTGCTTTATTTGCATGTAAAAATGAGATACACTAACAGTAAACCGTTATGTCTGAGCCCATAATCTGTTAATACTAAACAATTTCTAATCAAATTTGACAAGTCTTCACTGATCCATTAACTGAGTCACTGCATCATTCTGGAGACATTGCAGTTCTTAAAAAAAATTTTGTTTGATCTGCAAAATTCAGTGCACTGGTTCAACATGAGACAGCCTCAGGGTGGTTTCTGAGCTGTCCTAGTTTTGGAATTCACGAGCTCAATCAATATGTATGAGCAGATCTCACAAAGATGACTCACAAACTGAAAATGACATTTACTACCTTCAGGCTAGGTCCCTGTCACTCCTCTTCCATTCGTTAGGCTAATCATCCAGTACATGAAAACTTCCTACTCGGTAGTTTAAAGGCGCAGAGTGTGACACTTATGTTGATAGATACAGGTGTTTGCTGCATGTGTGGGCATCTCAATCTCTCATTTCATTCATAGGGAGTGTTGATGTGACGCATAGATATTTTCATGTTAATGTGACACACATTTCTTATCATGTTTGCTGACAACATCTGTCCATGACAATTTCGTGTTGTTGTTAAGAAATGGAAACTGAACAGACAAACAGACAACACTACAGGGTGATCCATTCCTCTTTTGTTATATAATGATATCCGAGCGATGAAAAGAAGTCACACTGCAGTATGCAATCAACGGAAAGAGATGAGCAGTGTGGCGAAAGGCGCTCCCACGTCAACATACCCTATCACCAATCCATCTGCCCAATCAGTTAACCAACCCACATCATTTGTGCTGACATCAGCTTTTTCAAATTAAAAAAAAACACACAACAACAACAAAAAAAAAAAGAACTCCTCCAGCACCACCGGTCAGTTCATCAACCAGCTGACCAAATGCACACACTGGCAATCAACGTGCACCACCTCAATCAGCACACTCCCCGAGGCCGATACCTACCCTCAGCGTGACATCCTTGCCGAATGTCACATCCCCAGACACAGTCAGATGATCAAGGTCAAGGACATCAGGGATACTGGCAAAGCGGCGCAGGAAGTCCTTAACCTGTTGGCACATGAGAAACGCCAAAACTACACAAGGCAGGCCACACCAAAACAATGATCAGACCGAGTTGTATCTAAAAAAGAAAGAAAGGCTGCATACCGACACACTGAAGCATGAAAGATGACAGAGTTGCATGGGCATGACACATAAGAGGTTAACAACAGGGCAGTGCCTGATCTAAGCATAAATCCAACATATCAGTCTGGCCTTGAATGTCACTCATCTGTCATTGCATCTACCTGACGTCCAGTTTGTTACATTCGCAAAATTTTTCAGTTTAAAACACCATGGTTATGTTTGCGAATGTGTGTGTTCTCAATGATCACTGTGTATATATACAATATATTGTATTTCCCTCTACGAACCCCCCCCCCCCCCCCCCCCCCCCCCCCCAACCTCACACCCAATGCCACACTGTTATCAGATATGCACATCTTTTACTTTAAATCACAAAGACAGTATGAACTGCATAAATGTGTGAAAGCAAACAGTCTAACTTGTTCACCCATTGCAGATACCATACCAAGAATGTAAAGTCAACAAATATAAAAGGGAATATGCAAAGTAAGAATCAGTACTCACATCTTGTACATGGAACATGTACAGCAGTATAAGATGAAATTCTCTTTTTCTTGATCACAGTAAACCATTTGAAAAAGAAATTTATCAAGCAAATTTCTGCATGATAAAATCATGTTAATTTACAATGACTGTGGATCGAAAGTTCATTAAGTACAGTTAGCTCCAGCCTTCTATATCCATAACTGTTTTTAGAAAGAGGCACTGAGTTTTCTTCTTTGTGCTTTTATATTGTAGACCATACAAGTTGTGAGAATGATTGAATTTTAATTCTGATTCTGATTCATGACAGACACCAACATATGGATCAACACACTGACACCTACACATGCATTCTCTCTTCCTTACCTATACACACAAACATAAACATACAAGTCCAGTAATCCGGTCAGACCCTAAAAAATAGGTGTGCAACACAAAATAGACCAGCACCCCTAAAAAGCATCAGGTCACCTTGGTGAAGTGAGTGCCCAGTTTGACCAGGGGAACGGAAGGGAAGGAACGCTTGGGAGACATCTCCAGCGCTCCAGTGCTCAGGTGATACAGTTGCTCATGATCACCAGCAGGTCAGAGGTCGTCTTCACTGGCAAGAAACGACTGCGAGGCACGTTCACACCTGACCCACAACCAGTTACAGAAAATAATGTTAACCTGAAAAATGACTTAATGTGAAAAAAAACTAAAAAACCCAAACCTTTATAAGGTCTAGAAATATGTAATTCATATCAGTAACCTCAAAGATCCTGTTTCATAATCTTAACGATGCTGTCAACAAAAACAAAACTCTGCTAGGCTGCTGACCTAGCAAAATGTTGGATCATAGCAATCAAAACATTTGGAGCACTTGTTGCACCTTCTCTGAAATGAAGGAAAATACCTGGTTGTGTCCAGTCAAGGGAAAGGCTGCAGCTACCCAAAGCAGTCAATGTAAGCCGTTCTCACTGTTACTGACACTCATAAACAATCTCATCATATTTAAACACTAAACAAAGCTTCCACACTTGTCTATATAGCGCAGACAGACAGACAGACAGACAGACAGACAGACACACACACACACACACACACACACACACACACACACACACACAAACACATACATACACACTTGCACAACAAACACACACTGCACACAGACAAGACAGAGTGAAAAACACGAGAAACACAAAGAGACATACAACACCTTGATGAGGTTTTTATAAAACATGTAGAGTTCATGCCCCCTTACAGAAGATCTGCTTTATAACTTCTGTGCTTTTCTTCGAAGTTAAACAACACCACCAAAAAGTAAGCTATTCTACACAAAAGTCTTAACAGCAAAAGCTTGTAAACTTCATAATGTGCAACTGATCTTTCCTCTCCTCCTCCTGATCTTACTGAAAAAAAAAAAACCCAGAAGAAGAAGAAGAACAACAACAACAATCCACACTGTGTACTAGACACATGTCAAAACGTCCCAGTCCCAACCCTCAAACTGCCCACTCCACCCAGAGCCCCATCAAAGCTCTTGATGGCTGCTCCCACAGCCGTCTCCAGCTGGATGACATTTAGCCCATTGTCCAGAGTCTGAGGAACACACATTACACCCTTCATGACAGCAACTCCACATCACTCAACAAAACACTGTTGTATGTGATGACATTCAATCCATTGTCCAGAGTCTGAGGAACACACATTACACCCTTCATGACAGCAACTCCACACATCACTCAACAAAACACTGTTGTATGCGTGTGTGCTGAACAACTAAATATGATGCTGCTTAAAAAAAGAAAAACATTGTTGCCACACATACAAGACTAATAACAAAAAAAACCCCAACAACACTTTTTACTGTATGCAGCATGAAATTTGACCCCAGTGAGGGGTTGTGTGAATGGGAATTCTATCCTTCCATTCACTGATATGACTGTCACATTCTGATAAGCTCTCAGCACCTTCTTGTTTTGTGAACCGTCGGCCAGCCTGCCTCCCAGTCAAGACCCCTATCTACAAAGACTGAACTGTCATGACATTCTCATGACCACTGTACAGAGATTCCACTGTACTGGCAAAGATGCAGCGGAACAGTCATCTCTGACAGGGTTCATGGAATCCCTTCGTAGTCGTCAGATCACAACAAAACAGCCAGCATGCAACACAATGGAGGAGAGTGATCTGATTTTCTTCAACAAAGACCGATGAAACGTCTGCAAAGGCAGCAAAACAATGGACAAGAAAAAAAAAAAAAAACAACAACAACAACAACAAACACGATAACAAAAACCTGGGCTGAAGAGAGTGACATGAGGACAATTAACTGAACAAAAGTTCCAGAAGGCAGGAATGCACTTTATACTGAGGACCCCCTGGCATTCCCATGGGAAGTAAATAAGCACACAACCTGAGCACACACATAACCCAGGCACGCACAGATAGACCCATACACATGCTCTCTTTCACAAATTCAGAAATGAACACACAAAGCATGCATGAATATATGCACAAATGTGTGCATACATGCAAACTCACCATACACATTTGTGTATTTACAGAACTGGGAACCCCCCTCCCCCCTTAAAGCAATATCAGTAGCAGTTTCCATTGATTTCAGCTTTCTGAACAATTTCAGAGGTATCAAAACTCTCTCTCTTCTCTCTCTCTCTCTCTCTCTCTGACACACACACACACACACAGACACACACACACACACACACAGATACACACACACATATCTAACAACAAAGAGAAAAATGCGCAGACAACCTTTGTACTGTGTGTGGGATGAGTATCTTGTAGAAGTCATTATGCATGAGCACTTTATGAAGCACTATTTTGAAACTGCTGGTTTGACACCTTGTTTGAAAAGGATTCTTTTCACGTAGCCCTTCTTTTTTTGGACAGTTTTCTTGCATGAATATACTGACTTGAAGTTCTGTTTCTATCTGATGATTAGCAGACAAAAATGTAGCACAACACTGAGAGTGACCCTGATGTAACTGCCGCAGGGTCAATGACATAGGTATTCAAAACTTAAAGTGTGGACTACTCGACAGTGTTCAGAGGCAGTGTGGTGAAAATGATATGCAAAATTCTATTTCTGCAGCTCTTTTGATTAATACAGAGTTCCACGGCATGCAATAAATTCAGAGTAAACTACACACAATCAGCAGCAGTTGGCAGATCTGTACAAACAGTTTCACACACACACACACACACACACACACACACACTCACTGACTCCCACCTTAGGGTTGAGGATGATTTCCATGTGCAGGGTGTTGTCCTCTACCACTCTCTTGATGGCCTCCAAACTCATCCACAGGTTGTTGGTGTTGAAAATCCTAACCACAGGCACAATAAAACCCAGTTACTTGGTTCATTTCTTGGACCTTTCATTACCCTGCTATCATTTCTGACCCTGCATACTTGACAGCGTCACCGCTGGAAAACTCTGAGGCACAAAAGGATGAAGAAGCACAAACAAGTAAAGGATATTTCCGCTGTAATGTGCATGCTGTCTTGTTTTTTAGATAACTCAGTGGAGGTCTTTCCAGATCTCTGTTTGAGACTGTGTCCGCACATGCAGGGATATCCTCATGGCAATACTGAATTTTTACTTTGACACGTATCAGTGTAAGGCATGCTAGAATAAGGTCTGAATTCTACATTTCAAAATGTACATTTATGACCTCTTGTTCATTTCAATCTTTAATGTAATTGTGAAATACAAAATTTACTTTCCCTATCAACAGGAAGTAGTTATCCATTATTTGTTGTATAGTAAAATGATTGTCAAATTAAACAATCTGGGTGTTTGGAGGTTAGTGACTGTACAATATCTCAGATTATCTCCCCTGGAAGGTATCTCTTCCCTCCATGGTTGATTTTCAAACCATGTGCCAAAGAACTCATTGTTTGAGTCCCTTTCCTGTGCTGTTTACTTTTCTCATGATATGTCTCCATCTTTGACAAAATCAGATTATACGGGATGCCTGAACATACAATAGTGGGTTGTGATGATAAATGCAGCCATCATGATTCTATGACAACAATGCATGATGTATTAGACTGGAAATGCCCTATCACAATTCAACGCAGATTCAGCTTTCTCAAAAACAAATCAAATTTGATTTACGTAATATAGGAGGCTCAGTAGGCAAAGAGCTGTAATTTTGCTTGTGCTTCTTGATATACTTTTATGAGTGGGGTTGATCTTCATCCAGTTTTATGGAGGTGTTTGCAAGGTCATTGTCCACAAATGATGAATGTTTTTTTTTTTTCTCTGGGTACAATACTTATAAAATACTGAAGGAAATAAAAAGCAGTTACTTGCAAGCTGCTTTAACTAACATAATGCTAGAGAGGAGGTTATATGAATTTCTGTGTGCAGGGTTCGTGTCTTCTTGTAAGATGTTTTCATTCAACGCTAAGCTAACTGTTAGGAAGTGGAAGCGGCAGTGATTTGCAGTATCTTTGTCTTATGGGCACAAAGTTACAGCACTTCATAAATCCTCATCTGCAACTCCAGGATTTCTCTCCATAAACCAAGTAGTCTCTCAGAGCACAACATCCTGTCCTGTACTGTATGGTGCTGTGACAACTTGTGCTGTGCTCTGCTGGAGCATGCTGCACAGCAGTGTGGTATTTTATATAGAGACTTCACAGCACTGTCCTGTATTGCATGGAGCTGCCTCCCTCAAGATGGAATGAGGCTACCTTCACCCCTTGACTGCCCACAGACATCATTATCTCTTACGCCCTAGTCTGTGTACACTCCTTACACCTTTGGGCGCATACCCTATGTCTCAGTTTCATCACTCTATTTCTCAACAAACAAAAAGTAAGAATGTTCAACACACTTCCGTCAGCTAGCCGATTCATTTGCAACAGTTATACACCAGCCAATAAGAAAGCCAAAGCTGTAAAGGAATCCTGTTGGCGTCTGAGTCCCCAACCCCACTGTCAGCTATGGCCAAACAGAGACCTGGATCCGCTGGCTGGTTGACTATATCTTGTGACAGTCACAACCTAAAAGTGAGTGCGATTTAATAGTTTCTGTGGTGGAGCTAAGTCTGTTGACAGTTGATTGATATGTTCATGTGACATCTGGTGAATTTGCATGTAAGAAGAAGGGCTGCAGTGGGGGGCATGAAGTTAGCATTCTGTTCATTAACTGGCTACTTTGAGGGCAAAAAGCTTAAAGTGCATAGATTTTTCACTTCAGGTCTGTCTACAAACTGTTAGAACTTATTTGTTTTTTCGTCATCTCTGAGCTTTTCTCACAGCAGAGGGGTCACATGAACATTTTGCTTTCACTCTGCAGCTGGCAAACAGCAAACAAGAAGGGCAATAAATCTCTCAAAGCAATCAAGGGGTTAAAGGTACAATTGTTTAAAAAAAAAAAAAAACTGTCTCATACACAAACAGCTCTCAGCTGGCAAACCTTCAAGTTGTAACTGAGAGGAACACTAACCATATAGTATGGCACTATGTGCCAAGCCATACTTGGAGGTGGGGGGTTGCTACAGCGCAGTGTTTCTGCTCTTCATTTTAAAAAGAACTATACAACACGGTCCTGTACTTGGTCATAGTGACCTGTGCACAGCTGTGCTGCACTGCTCTCTCCTGTAGCATCTTATTTATGTACTCCTGCATTCTGATGCAGTGATACACACTGTACTCAACTATGTACTATAAACAGTGCAGACTATAAAAGCTGAGATCTAGTGACCACACTACACCCATCATATCATCTTGTGCAGACATAATAATACCGAGTTTTGCTGCACCATACCATGACATGCTGCACCTGCTGGGTAGTTGTGTGCTAAGCCCTGTCACACAAGGCTGTGTTGTACATGCTTTCACTGCTGATCTTAAAATTCTGCCTTTCTTCATGAACTCTCGAAGGAGTTTTCAAGTAAAATCATGGGGATTCCTGCTCTAATCTTTGCCTTGTGATGTGTTGTCTTGTGCAGCATCCTTGTTACATAGTGCTGTGCCTAAACCTAGCATAAAATCTTTTAAAAATAAAATTAAAAAAAAAAAAAAAAAAGAAAAAAGGATGATATAAAATCTGGGTACTCACTTGAATTTGCTGACACTCTTGAACTCGTCCACATAATCTTTTGGTACCTGGGCAATCTCCAGCAGTCGCAGCTTCCCTTCATACTCCACCAGTGTTCCTCCCTGGAAGAAGTTCAAACTACCTGAATTTCAGTTTTTAGTATTGACAGTAACCTGGCAATTTCACAGACCCCATCTTCTGCACAGACCCAAATATGAACCTGTAACACACCAACCTAACAAATATGTGTCCAAAGCCTAAACAAAACATAGATTTACAAGCATACAAAACTGGACAGAATAAAAGGGGGGAAAAGGGAGAGGGATGAGCCTAAAATGCCAGAATACTGAACAAAAAGTCCGAAGCCTGAATGAAAGGTCAAAAGGTAAAGAAGTACATTGATCATGTCCTTCACCTTAACATCTGCCCGTGTTTTATCAGTGACCTCCATGACAAACTCCGGGGCGGGACCGTTGCTCTCATCCAGCAAGAAGTTCAAAATATCTGATGACTGTCAAGGCATGTCTGTTTTGATTCAAGGTTTATGGTGCCACTGATGATTGTTACAAACAAGTTTCTTTCTCTTTGCCCCCTAAACAGCCATAAACATGTACATAACACATTACTGACATAGCATATCATACATGAATGCACACCAAGACCCAGACCAAGACACACACAGCTGGGAGAAAGCACCCCTCTTCAAATTGTCAGATTTTCAACTAATACATCTTGGTAAACCAAACTACTATGGAGAAAACACTTCCACTCAAAGCTTTTAATTACTGTTAAACTTGGAGTGTAATCTATTTAATGGATCCAAACATACTTTCGCTTCAAATCCATGTTAAAATTTTCTTTTCCAAATTGTTCTTTCCTCTCTCTTACTCTCACAGTGGCATTACACCCACACTGCTCTTTCTGGTGACCCCAACACACAGACACCGCCATGTTAGTACTGCCACACTGGCAGTCCACAAAGAGCAATCGATCAGTTGTCAACAAAATCTACATTTCTGACACACACAAAAATGTCATCTCTTTGAAGAGGCTGACACTCTGTGCACATGATTGTATCTAGCTGCCAGCATGAAGTCTGCGCTTGAGCGAGTCTACCCCTCTGCATCAGGCGAAACACGTGGCAGTGCTGCAAAGGATACTGAGGTCCACGGTGGCACCCATGTTGTCGATGTTTGAGACAAAGATGTACCTCTTCCCCTCCTTGATGAACTTGTCCAACAGCCCACTGTTGTGCAGGCTCTGGTATACATCGCCGTGACCTGGGGGATACCAGCTGGCGACAAAGGAAAACAGTTGCATCTTTTGAGATTTGCCCGCTGTAGCTCTTCACACAATGGCATGCAACAGCGACTTTCTGTATGTATGATTTTTGGCGTTTGTTTTAGGTTTCTTTCTTTTTTTTTTTATCTATTTCCTTTTTTTTTTGTTTTTTAACATTAAAGCTTGTAACTTGATTAAAAAAAACAAATACATAATAACCAAATCCACTATTGATTTTTTTTATTGGAAATGGCGAACTTCAAGGAGATGAGTGGACCAGGAGATAGATCTCCATCCATGACTTTCTAGCACATTTTTTCTTACTTCTCTGCAATGCCCGTCCCACCCCATCTCCTGCAAAATCCACTGCTTCCCATTCTATTTTCACACACAAATCACCTCCCAAAACACAGAATGCAGATGCTGCTAATGTATACAGGTATAAAACTACTTTCAGCCTCTTCATAATACTCTCATATTCAACAGTTTGAAAACTTACCAGCATAAGCCAAACTTTATCGAAACTTTAGTTACTAAATGCATTTATTGACTCTCCTGTTGTCTAGTGTTGTTCCATGACGTTTTCGTTGTGCTGTGAAATTGATTCAGAGCAAAAATCTCAGATTTATGTTCTTTGATTATGCTTGCTATTTGAAGGTTAGATTCATGATTACTGTGGGAGTTTGGGAGGAAACAGCACATTGTTTGTATCTGTCCGTCCCCCCAGCGATGAGTGTCAGCTCAGAATTATCTAACTCACTTACAAACACATACTCCATACAAGCACACACACACACATATACTTTATATACAAAGATGTGCAACAACTGCACCAGAACATGTGCAAGCATGCACACACATATTTCCCCACCCTTTATATTTCCTTCATTTCATTTCCATTTTTTCATGCCTCCTTTGCATTGTTTACAACTTTTAATGCTTTTCTTATGACTAATCTTGATGAGGATTTGATCATAAATATTTATTAAGAATACACACATGCTTACATACATTCAACCTCATCTGCACACACACACACACACACACACACACACACACACACACACACACACACACACACACACACACCACCTACACACACACACCCTACACACACACACCCACACACACACACACACACACACACACACACACACACACACACACACACACACACACTATAAACACACACACATACACACACACACACACACACACACACACACACACACACACACACACACCTACCTACACACACACACACACACACACACACACACACACACACACACACACACACACACACACACACACACACACACCTAAAGCAGATCCGCAGAAAGGCTGTGAACCACAAGGACAGGCACACATACCCATCAGCGCTTTCAGGACCAAAACTGGTGGGAATGGGGAGAAGGGACTCTCTGTTGATGCGAGGATACCTGGAATACAGACATTGTCATAAGGCACTGGAAGAACAAATAATCATCCACATGTGGAGAATTGAAGGAATAACCACGGATTACATTCATAAATCAGTGTCAGAATAAAACCATAAACACTGAACAATTGAAGTCATGTTGTTTATAGCTCAGCAGACTTTGTAAGATATCTTAGGTCTTCAAACAAGTTTCCAATAGCTGAAAAAATACACACTGAGTACATTAGACAATCAATGACAGAACAAAAACACCAGCCATTTTGATAAAATTGAAGGAACAAACATTGAGGAAAAAAAAAAAAACGCATAAATCATGCATGGATACAACTTTACACCCTAACCAAAAGAAATAACCAACAATGATACATACAGGAATATAAAAGAGAGGAAAACAACAACAAAACCATGAATATGTGAAGAAATAAACATGGAAAAAGTGAAAGGGAAAATCCAAGACAGAAGGAAAGTGTAAAACTAAGACAGAATACGATAAACAAATGTCTGCCACCATTTTAGTCTGTCATCTTTGTTTCATTTCGTAATCTTGTCAGCCATTCAATTCCTTTCTCCTGTCTTCTACCAGCCCCTCCCCCAACACCTAATTCACTAACTAATCACATCTGCACTAACCAATTAAGCAATTCATACCTACTTTGTATCACTGACACATCTATTACCTAAATTGTAATCACATTCTAAACAAAGTTATGTTTTAAATATCTGAGTGCATATCAATAGATTATACAGATCTTACTGAAGAGACAAGCAAGAATGGAGTTCAAAGACAAGTTAATCAAAAGAGATTTGCTGTCAGTACAGCTAATTCACAGAGTCTTAAGGAGATTTGTTGCTGAATGAGCAATCTGTATTTTCAACAGATTAACTGTCACATCATCACCAATTTAGAAATGTGAAGGAAAAACGGAGAGACATAGTCTGCCCATACATTAGGGATATGCCAACTTAAATGGCTTATTTCTAAGTGGTGAGGACATTTGTCAGTTGTGTAGTTCATCCGTTCTTTAGCTGTTGAGCTAATTCATGACAGTCCCCTGTACAGTTATGCAGAAATGTTTACACTCATGCTGTAGATACAGGAGACACCCTGAGTATCAGCTCAGAGCACTCTGCGATGCATCACCTGCTCTGGTTGAAGGTGTGAATGGTGACTTTGACCTGGCTGTATTTCCGCAGGAGCTTGCTGGTGTCTTCGTCCGTGTTGAAGGAGTTCATCAACACCAGAGGGACATCCACACTGTACACTTTGTTCAAATGCTGCACACAGAGGCAAACACCATTTCTGTTCTTTTTTCTTTATTTCTTATATTTGAAATGATAAACAAGCTAGCCCATTCCACTCTTGGGGGGGGGGGGGGTTTCTCTTCCAGCACCTAATAATCTGCCCAAATGGTATCAATAGAAAAATGACTTAGTTTCCAAAACTGACATTTGAAGACAAAAATGGTGGGGGGGGGGGGGGGGGGGGGGGGGGGGGGGGGGGGGTTGGGGGGGTTAGGGGGAAGAGCGTACATGAGGTAATGGGTTTCCTACTAGCATTTAGGCAATTCAGAGTACACAACTGCTGTTTTTTTTCTCCACTAACTGCACAAAAAAGCATGGTGTTCCAGCTGAACATTCTAACTGGTCTCCCCTGCAATGGATGTTGGTACATATCTAACATCCCCTACCCCTGGTCATTCTGTTTCCTTGAGCTGACTACATTTTGGGCAGGACTGGGGACTTCAACTTGTTTTGAAAGACAAGACCTCTTTGTCCCATACTTGTGAACACATCATCATCAACTTTGTTTTTTTTTTATTTTCTGCAGTTTGTCCATCACACAAGAGTTTATACTGTAGACTTTGTGTTTAGATGGTTTACAAACGGATAGCTGCATCCATCTACCTCTGCACAGAGGATTCCACTCTGGTTATTTCTTTCACATCAAAGCACCAGGCAATGTCTGTGGTCTGCTCCACCAATATACGGCCCTTACATATGGCTGGCCTCTAAAGAAGGCATCAATGACAGAAAGTAAAGTAAAGGAAAGAATGTCAATCCAGACTTCATACTTTGCTCTTCAGAGCATTTCAACACTAGAAACAGAAACAAAACCAGGAAAGCAGGTCATAACTTGAGGCAAGTATCCTTGCATTCATGATTTTTTTTTTTTATGCTAATACATATCCTGGTATTTCAACTGAAAATGCATATGACCAGTTTAGATTCACCCACATGCACACAGACACATACACAAGATCATGAATTTTAATTTGACATACACAAACACAGACAGACTGACCCACACATACACACACCCACTCCCCCCCCCCCCCCCCCCATACACACACATACACATGATAATGAATGTCAATTTGACATGTTGAACGTAAATAGAGTGAGGTCCTTCAGGAAATCACAGCACACTGGGTGGTGCAGCTCCAAGTGGTTGTGTCTACAGTCAGATGAATGGTCTTGGAGGTGGCGTGGGAAGGTGTCTATGTGTGCTGAGGCAACATGGCTCAAATTCGTTTCTTTCTGCACAATTTCTATTTGTGCATAAGGCGCCTGTCAGTTTTGTGTCATCATATTCCAAAATCACGCCTCACAATTTGCTCCATTTCATTTTTGGCCCCTGACAGACACATTTGACCATATTTTATCCGGAAAGAATAGCTTATCCTCAGCTCCAGAAATCTGTGAATAGATTCCAGTTGACAATCCCTGTTATTTCTTCAATTGTTTGAATTCAGTTGGCTTCTGTACAGTCTCCCTCCTTATGCATCCCTGTTGCCCCTCTAAGCCCTCTCATGAGATGCCAAAGCTAGTGTTACTAGTGTTCACATCACACAGACCGTCAGATGTTGTCCATGAACTCAGTGATCACTTTGGGAGTGGGCGATGATTTCTTTTTTCTCTCATAGTCTGTAAAAATATGGAAGGAGAATCGCCAGATTGTTCAACTTGGAAAGGGTGCTAGGTGAAGATTGTGCCACCTTTCTGTAATCATGGGTCACATTTTGGCAACCACAGCTCCCTTCATTGTCATCAGATATGGATCAACACCGAAATGTCAGTACTGTGGTACTATAGTTAAAACTGTTGAAAATAGTATCGTAATGGTGGTCTCAATAATCGTCACCCAGTCATACAATGCATTCGATTCCAATAACTGGTGATCTTTCTGTTGGCAAAGTTTTCTGATTCAGTTTCAGTGTCATTACAGTGCTGCCAACCACATGGGATATCTTTCAGAGCTGTCATCATGCATTAATGAAAACAAAAAATATCCTGCTCCGAAAAATACACAAGAAAAACAACCGATGTATCTATAAATCAACTAGCACAGATCATGAATATGACAAATGCATACCCATATCTACGCAGAAGCATATCTGTGAAAAAGAATATTTTAGATTTGTTATGATGCTTCGACTGCCTACCCCTCCCCTCCCATGTCCACCCTGCGGACACTGACCTCAATCTGCTGGACATTGAGGTCCAGGAAGGTCAGCTCGTTGCGCACGCAGATGGCGCTCTTGGGCCCTGTGCAGCCCATGCTGGTGCCCAGCCCTCCATTCAGCTTGATCACCACCAGCTTGGACAGCAGGTCTTTGGTCCGCTCCTTGTCTGGCTGGGCCAGGCTGCCGTAGGGCTTCACCTGATGGGGTACAGGACACACAGAAACCTTGCAAAACATCACGATTAATTTGGGACTTCTGTACACAGTCTGCTGACATAATGATAAATAATTCACCATACCTTTACATCAATTCATTTTGCTACACACACGTACACACACTGACCCCTTCTTGAAACTGTACGGCATCTGCCCAACCTTCTGGAGTCTACACAGGGGTACTGAGGGATGAAGGGGATGGGATGGACAAAGAGGGGAAGTTCGGCTTTTGACTGAAAGCAGTTTTAACCCGTTTACATTTCAGCTGACAAATGAGGGGTTGAAAAAGAAGATGCATTTTCATACATATAATTGCCCAAATCCACAAACCATTTCTGCTTTATTCTACAGTATTTTATCATCCCTATTCCAACATTTCCCCCTAAATGCCACATTTCCAAACAAAAATTTCTGGATTTAAAAAACAAAAACAATTCCTGATTTCAGGAATAATTTCTAAATGGGAGAAATAACAGACAAATTTGGGAGGGCTGGCAGCGATGCTACACCCTCAAGCCAGATCACTGGCAAACTCATCACGGCAGTATACACTGAACTTACAGTCACCTTACAGATTTTTGTAACTGTTGTTAATTTCTTGTTGCAACCTGTCATATATGGGCAAAGGGAAGGAAATGCAATAAATTCTGGGAGGGGAGGGGGGGGGGGGGGGGGGGGGGGGGGGTCAAGCAGAAGTCAGCAGTGAGATCTAATTTTCAGGGA